>CM064888.1:639232-736732 GCA_030347415.2 Decapterus maruadsi
GCACACACACACACACACACACACACACACACACACACACACACACACACCTGGTCGTTCTGCAGAGAAGCAGGGAAACATCTGTTGCCTGTAGTCAGAGGGTTATTAAGGAGACTACGACTCCCATGATGCACTTCACCAGGAATCGACCAATCACTGCAGAGGGTTTTCAGACTTTGCAGAAACGTGTCCATAGCAACCGCAGCCGAGGCTCATGGGTATTGTAGTAGGTGATGTAGTAGACCTGGACTCTGAGGTGGACCTGATGTGGATCTGGACTCTGATGCTGCTCAGCCAGACTTGGACCTAGAGACTCTGTTTAAACTGAAGTCTCATCTATCAGTCTATTGATCCATGTGTCCATAGGTCCTATAGTTTCTGATCAATCACTGATCAATGACCATGACCATATTTGGAGAAGTGTTGAGATTATAATGGGTGTGTATTGCACGGAATGTTGGTGTCAGAGTGATGACATCATCGCTCAGAGTGGGAGAGGTTGCCAGAAATTGTCTGAAACTTGTCTCTTTCCACGCTCCTCCTGGACACAGTTTACACTCTACACACATGATTTTTTCCACAGTTGTAGACAAACTTGTTGTGTCTCTCACCATGTGCTCAACATATCAGAGAGACTTACAGAATTTGAATTATCAGCCTCTGAGTGCGGCCACGTCTGTCTCTGCTCCTCATTGACTCCAATACAAAGATTTTCTGAGAGAAGCAGAACGGACCGATGTTTTAAACTCGCAACTGTCTCCAAGATATTTAGTGTAGAAACAGCAGAATCACAGCAGATGGTTCAGGAAGTCCTGACAGCCATGACGGTCTGGGTTTCTTTCTGATAGGAGCTACCGTTCTGTCACAATAAGCCCAGATGTGAGACCAGAGCAGAGGCAGGACATGTCAACTGAGAAACACAGACTCACCCCCCCCCCCTGCCCCCCCTCTGCCCCCCCCCCCCGTCTCCCAGCAGCAGGTACCTGGCCGGGGTCTTGACCCAGCAGATGCAGAACCTCCAGCTGTCTCAGAGCAGGAAGTGCCCGGGTGGCCCCGCCTCCCCCAGCGCCGCCAAGCGTCTCTACAGGAACCTGTCGGAGAAGCTGCGAGGAAGCACCTCCTCCTTCGAGGATGCCTACTTCTTCGGCAAGACGGACCGGCTGCGCAAGGCCTCGGTGAGACGCTCCGACCTCGCCACTCCGACCTCTGACCTCGCCGCTCCGACCTCTGACCTCTGACCTCTGACCTCTGACCTCTGACCTCGCCGCTCTGACCTCGCTCCGACCTCGCCGCTCCGACCTCCGACCTCGCCGCTCCGACCTCGCCGCTCCGACCTCGCCGCTCCGACCTCGCTGTAGATGACGTTTGTCCCTCTGGGACGCCGTAGTTTCCTCAGTGTGTCTTCTGTCAGAATCGTATTGGTTAACCTTTATGGAGGCTGTCCATCCTGTGTGTGTGTGTGTGTGTGTGTGTGTGTGTGTGTGTGTGTGTGGGGCGTCTCGGGGGCGGAGCCTCCTCTTAGCTCCGCCCCCGACCAGACGGATCAATACGGATCTGGTTTGCAGCCTCACTAATCGTGTTCACAGCGCCGTCTGGGGGTCGACCTCGCCGCTCTGTCGTCCGTCACGTCTCTGATTCGATCTCTAAAGCCTCCAGCTGTTTCTGTTGTCACGGTTACATCATCACCAGCCCCTCCCCCTCCCCCCTCCTCCTCCTCCTCCTCCTGCTGATTATGGGTTAATGATGAGAAGATCAGAGGTTTGATGACACTCTGATGAAGAGCTGCTCACTTCACACACAATCTGCTGCTGCTGTCATCTGTGTGTGTGTGTGTGTGTGTGTGTGTGTGTGTGTGTGTGTGTGCTGACATTTACAGACCAGTCACAACAACAGACATGAAAGACAGAAGGAGGAGGAACAAGGAGTGGGGGGGGTGAGGAGGGGAGGCAGAGTGTAAACTGTAACAGAGTAAAAGTCCCAGCAGTAACTTAGTGTTTGTTGCCACGGTGACAGACGATGCAGGGCAGCGACTGCATCCTGGAGGCGGTGGAGCAGCAGGACCTGGACGCGGTCCAGATCCTCCTGTTCCAGTTCTCGTGCGAGGAGCTGGACCTGAACACGCCCAACAGCCAGGGCCTCACGCCGCTGGACATCGCCGTCATGACCAACAACACGCCCATCGCCAAGCTGCTGCTGAAGGCCGGAGGCAAGGAGAGCCCCCACTGTGAGTAGACCCCCCCACCCACCCCCCTCCCCCCTCCCCCCTCCACACCCCCCACCACGCTGCAGCAGGTTGGTGGAGAAATGTGAACAAATAGAAATGAGATTTTTATTTGAAAACAGGGTCGGAGGAGTTTAGTGGCTCTGAAGAAGAAGTTTCTGAGCTTTGATCTCTTTGATCTCTTTGATCTCTGGCAGATGAAACAATACTCAGGTGTTTTATGTCTAAATATTAGAACCTATATGTAAACACACTGTACAGGCTAAAGAAATCATTCAGGCCAAATGCTGGAAATTTGAAGTTTGCTTTTTGAAACAAATTCCTTGTGAAAACTCACCTTCATCATGAGGATGAACTGTTGGTGCGAATACAGCGATCCATAAGTAGCAAGTCTACAATGATATTTTATAAGATTGCTTTCTATGTTGTCATTCTGCCGTTCTATTTTCTCAAATGTGAGATAAGAAGCTGGATATTGACTTCAAATGACATAAAGCTCATAGCGTGCATCAGCGTGCATCAGCGTGCATCAGCGTGCATCAGCGTGCATGGCCACCTCAGGATGTTTAAATGAGAATGAGCCGCTACCTTTCTGATCATGTGGCCCCCCACCTCCTGGCTGTGGCCCTCAACAACCACATACAGCACCGGCCCCGTTCCAATATCTGTTCTTTTAGAGGCAATATTCAGATTCAGATGTTGTTTTATGCTTAAATAAACATCTGAATCACATTGACTATCACTGCACAGCCTAGAACAAAGATGATTCTGACAGACGGGATCTGGTATCAGCCATGAGGAGCATCAGCCACAGGTCGGGACGCTGCTGATGAGGCGTCGCTACAACATGTTGTTGTCATGTGTTGTTGTGGGACGGAGTTAGAATACATCTGCAAAAAGCTACATTACACCACTGACAAGTATATATATATATAGACTGTAGCTCAGACAGAGCCAGTGTTTGTGTCTGCCGCCCGGTCTGGGTCTCCTCTACCTGGACCTGGACCTGAATGAGCCCCCCCCCATCCATCCATCCATCCCCCCCCATCCATCCATCACCCCCCCCCCCCCCACACACACACACACACAGTGTCCCCTCCATCAGTCCCTGGTGTGTCCATAAACCCCCCCAGAGACAGGTGGTTCTTACCTTCCTGCCATTAGCCCTGCTGCTCTGTGTGTGTGTGTGTGTGTGTGTGTGTGTAGCAGTGGTCATTTGCAGCAGCGGGGGCCCCTGTCTGACTCCCTGCTGAACAGCTTTAACAAGGTTTGTCCTTTAATGCTTTAACTTCTGCAATGATGCATGTAACGCCAGCCGGGGCAATTACAGCTAAGAGATTTATAGTGCTGCCATGGAGGGAGGGGGGCAGGAGGAGGGGGGGGCAGGAGGAGGGAGGGGGGGGGGGCTCTGGGGGCTGGTACAATCCCATCCCTGTAAACAAACACAGAGTAAACAGAGCAGAGTTTTCCCTGCGGAGGCTGGAGTCGTTCCTCTAGAGCCAAGGAGACCAGCGTGTGTGTCTGTGTGTGTGTGTGTGTGTGTGTGTGTGTGTCTGTGTGTCTCTCTTCCACTCCAGTGTTAGTAGTTGTGTAGAATCTGGTCAGCTGGTTGTGAACCAATCAGACGGCTTCTCTTCCTGCCACTTCCTGTTTCATCTAAATGTAAAATACAAATTAACTTTATTTAAAATTCACGTGTGTGTGTGTGTGTGGGGGGGGGGGTCGGTCTATATTTAGTCTCTGTGTGACCCCCCCCACACACACACACACACACACACACACAGCATCCTGTCCAGTTAGCCTCCATCAGCAGCTGAACAGGAAGTGAGGCCTGCTGCTTAAACATGGCCGCCGCCTGCAAAAAACTTTATTTAAAAGAAGAATTTGTGTGTTTTAGATGAAAAAACTCTCAGTTTGCTCATGAACAGCAGGAAATATGAGCTTTTACAAGGTCCATGTGTCTGTGTTGCAGTCGTGAGCGTGGAGAGTCGTGACGCCCACCTGAGCTCGCTGGTGGTGGAGGCGGAGCGGCGAGCGGCCGACCTGGCGGCGGCGGCCCAGAGGGAGGGGCTGTCTCTGGAGGCGTGTCACAAGGACAAACAGCTGAGAGCCTGGGAGTGGAGGAGCAAGCTGTACCGCCGCATGAAGGCCGGCTTCCAGCACGCACGTGAGCCCAGCCGCTTTGTTTAAAGGGACAGTTCAACATTTAGTCAGACTGTCCCATCACCATAACCCCTATAGTCATAGCAGTAGGTTCGTGTTTTTAGAACGGCGGAGCAGAGCCGTGAGCTGCTCAGAGCTACGCTACGGAGGCTCATTATGGGATTTCTTGGTTTCCCTCATCAAACTCATCAAATACACAATCAGTCACATCAGTCTCTGTGTTTCCCTCGGCTAACGACACTTCCTGGTTCCCGCCCCTGAGCAGGCGCCCCGGAGGCCCCGTCTATGGTCCGGCTGAGCGTGAGCAGCAGCAGCTCGCTGACCGTCACCTTCCAGGAGCCGCAGTGTCTCAACTCCACCGTGGTGACCAAGTACAGAGGTACACACACACACACACACACACACACACACACACACACACACACACACACATAAAGAGCTAATTAAAGACGCCTCAGGACTCGAGATGAAAAGGTTAATTTCCTCGTCTCAGGAGGAACTATTGATCTGTGAGTCACAACGTGGATTAACCTGTGTGTTTGTGTGTGTGTCTGTGTGTGTCTGTGTGTGTGTGTGTCTGTGTGTGTCTGTGTGTGTGTAGTGGAGTGGAGCTGCCTGAAGGATTTCTCTCTTCTTGCTGGGGAGACGGTGTTGGATAACCTGCAGACCCTCAAGTGCACCATCACTGGCCTCACCACGGTAACCACAGCATCCCTCCCTCCCTCTATACAGTATATACTGTATATACATACATACACACAACTCAGTTGGTACCAACCCGTTGTGCGGTGGATCCTGGTCCACGGTCAGTCTTTCTGTTCAGGCTGTCAACATGTTTGTTTCTACACCAACTGACTCACACTCACACACAACCTGTGAACTGACAGGCTGAGCTGTGATTGGCCGACAGGGAGTGACATCAGTGACATCTGAGGAGAGTCAGTCGCTCATCTGCTGTTTGGCATTTAGAGTAGAGAGGATCCCACCGCGTTCCGACGGCGTTCCGACGGCGTTCCGACGGCGTTCCGATGCTCCGAACCAGACACAGGTTAGATGTGACTGGTACAGGTGAGAGCCAATCAGAGGACAGGACACACTGAACAACTCAGTGTGTGTGTGAGTGTGTACAGGTGTCACACACACACTGAAGCTCTTATTAATATTATATGAACCCAGTGACCGTTCTGTCCATGAACTCGATAAAGTTTTAATGCGCTGAATGAAACCGGAGGAGGAAGAAGAACTGAAGGACTGTTCATGGTGTTCATGTTCCTGCTGTTTGAATACAAGACTCAAGGACACATCTGGAACAGCTGTTACACTGAGACTGAACAGAGAGGAGGAGGAGGAGGAGGAGGAGAGGAGGAGGAGGAGAGGAGGAGGAGGAGAAGAAAGAAAGAGAAGAGTAGAGGCGTAGAGGAGGAGAGGAGGAGGAGGAGGAGAGGAGGAGAGAGGAGGAGGAAAGGAAAGGAGTAGAAGAGAGGAGAAGAAAGAAAGAGAGGAGTAGAGGGGTAGAGGAGGAGGAGGAGGAGGAGGAGGAGGAGGAGGAGAGAGGAGGAGGAGAAGAAAGAAAGAGAGGAGTAGAGGAGGAGGAGGAGGAGGAGGAGAAGAAAGAAAGAGAGGAGTAGAGGGGTAGAGGAGGAAAGGAGGAGGAGAGAGGAGGAGGTGGAGTCGTTGTCAAAGTGAAGCAGCGACGACAGAAAACAGACGAACTGCCTGGCTCTGATTGGATGACAGCAGGTCGGTGTGGGCCAATCAGAGGAGAGGAGGCTCTGTACCTGTCTCCGGTGTTTCTCCTCCTCACCTGTTACCTGACATCATCATGACATCATCATGACATCATCGTGTTCTCTCTCTGGTTCCAGGGCCGGCTCTACTACGTCCGGGTGTCGGCCTACAACATGAAGGGCTGGGGGCCCCCCACCTCCTCCCTCCCCCCATCTGCTGCTCCCTCCAGTGAGTTCTCCTCCTCTTTCTCCTCCCCTTCCTCCTCCTCTCCTCCTCTTTCTCCTCCCCTTCCTCCTCCTCTTTCTCCTCCTCTCCTCCTCCTCCTCTTTCTCCTCCTCCTCCTCCTCCTCTTTCTCCTCCTCTTTCTCCTTTCTCCTCTTTTGTATTTTATGCTAGAATTAAAGGTCCAGGTTGTAAAAATGTTAATTATCCTTTATGTAAATGAGTGAATATGAGGTTGTGACCTCACCAGACACGACCTGCTCTGATTGGCCGATGACCGTTAATCAGTACTAATGATGATGTCGTTACCAGTGAGTCAGCTGAGAGTCTGCGCTGCGTTCAGGTGCTGGAGGTCGGCAGCGTTGTTTCCACCGCCGTCACGACTCCTTTTCTCTGCTCGCTGAGCGCTGGCCTCGAGCTGCACACACACACACACACACACACACACACACACACACACACACACACTCAGCCTGGCTTTGTGTGTGTCTGTGTGTGTGTCCATATGTCAGCAGCAGTGAAGGACAGAGTGTGTGGGTGTTCTGCTTTTAAAAGAGGCAGAAAGAGCGAGAACACAGAGTGAGAACACGACTGCACCTCTGACACAGTGACGTCATCGCCTCTCAGCCAATCAGACGAGAGCGAGCAGCGCCTCACTACTCTCTGTCCGTCTGTCCGTGTCCTCAGACTGGAGGGAGAGCGAGGGCCGCGAGCCGAGGAGGCGGGGCCACATCGAGGCCATGGAGCGTCTGCTGCAGCAGGTCCGAGCCACGCACACGCACTACTGCTGCGGAGGTGAGTGTGTCTGCACGCCGCGATGCATCCTGGGTAACGTAGTGTCTGCACGCCCCGATGCATCCTGGGTAACGTAGTGTCTGCACGCCCCGATGCATCCTGGGTAACGTAGTGTCTGCACGCCCCGATGCATCCTGGGTAACGTAGTGTCTGCACGCCCCGATGCATCCTGGGTAACGTAGTGTCTGCACGCCCCGATGCATCCTGGGTAACGTAGTGTCTGCACGCCCCGATGCATCCTGGGTAGCGTAGTGTCCTGGATGCATCCTGGGTAACGTAGTGTCTGCACGCCCCGATGCATCCTGGGTAGTGTAGTGTCTGCACGCCCCGATGCATCCTGGGTAACGTAGTGTCTGCACGCCGCGATGCATCCTGGGTAGTGTAGTGTCTGCACGCCCCGATGCATCCTGGGTAACGTAGTGTCTGCATCCTGGGTAGTGTAGTGTCTGCACGCCCGATGCATCCTGGGTGCACGCCGCGATGCATCCTGGGTAGTGTAGTGTCTGCACGCCCTGATGCATCCTGGGTAACGTAGTGTCTGCACGCCCCGATGCATCCTGGGTAACGTAGTGTCTGCACGCCCCGATGCATCCTGGGTAACGTAGTGTCTGCACCCCCCGATGCATCCTGGGTAACGTAGTGTCTGCACGCCCCGATGCATCCTGGGTAGCGTAGTGTCTGCACGCCGCGATGCATCCTGGGTAGCGTAGTGTCTGCACGCCGCGATGCATCCTGGGTAGCGTAGTGTCTGCACGCCGCGATGCATCCTGGGTAACGTAGTGTCTGCACGCCCCGATGCATCCTGGGTAGCGTAGTGTCTGCACGCCCCGATGCATCCTGGGTAGCATAGGCAGCGCATCCTGATTTCATGAGTCCATTAAAGGGATAGTTCAACATTTTTGTCAAACTGGCCCATCACCATAATCCCTATAGTCACAGCAGTAGGTTTGTTACCTTTATTTGTTGGTGCAAAGTGTTTTTAGAGGGATTAGGGATTATGGCAATGGGCCAAATTGCCAAAATGTTGAACTATCCCTTTAAGGCAGGTTCTTTTATGTCCTCACATCCTCAGAGTGATGTCTCTCCTCCATCAGACAGACTCAGACGACCTTTAGTTCTCCTGCCGCCTACGAAACGTTACACAACTGTAGCTGCAGCGGAGTGTTTACAGAGAACCATTCAGCAGCAGACACACACAAACACACACACACACACACACACACACACACACACACACCCACCCAGGAGCTGTAGAGTCTTAAAGAGTGTGTGTGTTGGTGCTGACTAACGAGGCACCACCTGTCAGTCTGTCACAGGACATGACCATATATGGAGGAGTTATACGTCAACATTAAGTTCATATAGAACACGAGTTCAACACCTTTAGTTTCCTTCATGACGTTGAGACTCGTATGAAGTGACGTCTCTGTGTCACATGAAGGTAAACGTCTATATTTACATGACGTGTCTGAACTACAGCTGTAGTTTCTATATGACTCACTCTGTCCCAGACCAGTGAGGCTGTTCACCCTCATTATGGGATGCTTAATTAGCAGCAGTCAAAGGGGGGCTGTGTCTGGAGATTGGCATCACTGTCCTGGGGGGGGGGGGTGGGGGGGGGTAGGAGTCTGACTTGACCCTGTTGACCTCACTCACACTTAACCCTCCTGTTGGAAGGAAGGAAGGACAAAGGAATGAAAGACAGAAGGAGGGAGGGAACAGATCAGAAAGGAAGGACGAAGGGAAGGAAGGAAGGAAGGACGAAGGGAAGGAAGGAAGGAAGGATGGAGGAAGGGAACAGATGGGGGGGATGAGGAGCTGGATCCAGTCTCATCCATGTGTTGTCGTGGTAACAGACTCGTCGAAGCTGCAGAACCCGAGCAGGAAGCAGTCCGTCTCCCGGAGCCTCAAGCATCTCTTCAACTCCTCCAACAAGTTTGTGAAAACACTGAAGAGGTTTGTTGCTGCTGCTGCTGCTCGCCACTTCCTGTTTCCCAGGATTCATAGCTGGCCCTGTGGTCATCAGCAGGAAGTGATGTCATGCTGTGTGTGGTTGCAGGGGCGTGTACCTGGCGGCGGTCTTCTACCATAAGGACAGCCTGCTGGTGACGGCCGAGGACCAGATCCCCATCGTGGAGGTGGACGACTCCTACGGCAGCTCGCTCATGCAGGACTTCCTCTGGTTCACCAAGGTAACGCTCGTCTCCACGGCAACCTGGGCTCGTTGTGTAGCGGCGGCGGCGGTGGACGGCGTCTAACCGTGTGTGTGTGTGTGTGTGTGAGCAGCTGTCCTGCATGTGGGAGGACGTGCGGTGGCTGAGACAGAGCATGTCCGTCTCCATGTCCTCGTCCTCCACGCTCCAGGCCCGACACAAGATGCTGACGGCCGCCAGCCAGCTGCAGGTAGGCCACGCCCCCTCGCCGTGATGTCATCACCACCTCAACCACGCCCCTCCCCCCTCACCTGTCCTCCCCTTCCCCCGCCCCCTGCAGAACCTCCTGGGGACGCACAACCTGGGCCGCGTCCACTACGAGCCCATCAAGGATCGCCACGGCAACGTGCTGCTGGTGACGGTGCGCGACACGGAGAGTCAGCACTCGCTGTTCAGCGGGAAGTGGATGCAGGTCACCAAGCTGCAGAGCCAGAGGAAGTCCCTGTCCACGCCGGAGGAGCCGTACGCCCTGGACATCCTCATCATCACCATCCAGGTGAGCTCATCACCGCACGCGTGAGGTCATCACCGTCCAGGTGAGGTCATCACCGTCCAGGTGAGGTCATCACCGTCCAGGTGAGGTCATCACCGCACGCGTGAGGTCATCACCGCACGCGTGAGGTCATCACCATCCAGGTGAGGTCATCACCATAAGGATGAGGTCATCACCATACGGGTGATGTCACCTACATCAGGGGTTCCCGACCTTTTTATCACCATGGACCGGCGGACGATTGTAGACGGTCACATGGTTTTCCGTTATGTTTTTAATTCAATTAAAGGGACAGTTCAACATTTTCGCAAATTGGCCCATTGCCGTAACCCCCTGTCGGTGCAAGCTATTTTTAGAATGGTGGAGCAGAGCCGTGAGCTGCTCAGAGCTACGCTACGGAGGCTCATGGGACTTCTTGGTTTCTTGCCCCCCCCCACCCCCCCCCCTCCCTCCAGGACCTCCTGTCCTACCAGCGCCGCAGCTCCCACCGCCTCGCCCCCGGCCTCTACCTGGGCTTCCTGAAGCTCAGCAGCTCCGTGGACCAGATCAGAGTCCTGGTGTCCCAGAGAACCCCCAACATGCTCTGTCACAGCCGTATCCGTGACAACGCCAACGTGTCCAGGTACCACACACACACACACACACACACACACACACACACACACACACCTGGTCTCACCTGTCGACAGGAAGTGAAGGTTTTTCAGCTCAATCACAGGAATGTCTGCATTCTCACCATGGTTTTGTGTTGTGTTTTTAATTCAAGGGAAGGGACTGGATCCAGACGCTGTTGGGTCAAGGATCGAGGGGGCGGGGCCACCAGCAGAGAGCCACGCCCCCTTACTGTTCTACGAGCTGCAGACGGCGATCAAGGCTCTGCTGAAACACATCAACCTACCTCTGCACCAGGTGCACACACACACACACACACACACACACTGAGCCGCCGCGTCAGAGTGTCAGGAGACTGAGTGTGTGTGTGTGTGTGTGTGTGTGTGTGTGCGTGCAGGCCCGTCTCTTCCGTCTCTACAGCCAGGAGGTGGTGGAGCTGGGTCACGGCGTCTCCTTCCTGCTGCTGCTGCCGGCGGCCGACGACGTCTGCTCCGCCCCCAGACAGACCAACCCCTACACCCCATTGGCCGGCTTCCTGCACCTCCCGCTGCAGATGTTCGAGCTGGGTAACACAACACAACACAACACAACACAACACAACACAACACAACCCCTACACCCCATTGGCCGGCTTCCTGCACCTCCCGCTGCAGATGTTCGAGCTCGGTAACACAACACAACACGACACGACACGACACAACACAACACAACACAACACAACACAACACAACACAACACAACATACACAACACAACACAACACAACACACACACCGGCTTCCTGCACCTCCCGCTGCAGATGTTCGAGCTGGGTAACACAACACGACACAACACAACACAACACAACATACACACCGGCTTCCTGCACCTCCCGCTGCAGATGTTCGAGCTGGGTAACACAACACAACACAACACAACACAACACAACCCCTACACCCCATTGGCCGGATTCCTGCACCTCCCGCTGCAGATGTTCGAGCTGGGTAACACAACACAACACAACATACACAACACAACACAACACAACATACACAACACAACACAACACAACACAACACAACACAACACAACACACACACAACACAACCCCTACACCCCATTGGCCGGCTTCCTGCACCTCCCGCTGCAGATGTTCGAGCTGGGTAACACAACACAACACAACACAACACAACACAACACAACATACACACCGGCTTCCTGCACCTCCCGCTGCAGATGTTCGAGCTGGGTAACACAACACAACACAACACAACACAACACAACCCCTACACCCCATTGGCCGGATTCCTGCACCTCCCGCTGCAGATGTTCGAGCTGGGTAACACAACACAACACAACATACACAACACAACACAACACAACATACACAACACAACACAACACAACACAACACAACACAACACAACACACACACAACACAACCCCTACACCCCATTGGCCGGCTTCCTGCACCTCCCGCTGCAGATGTTCGAGCTGGGTAACACAACACAACACAACACAACACAACACAACATACACAACACAACACAACATACACAACACAACACACACACACAACACAACACCACACAACACAACACAACATACACAACACAACATACACAACACAACATACACAACACAACATACACAACACAACACAACACAACATACACAACACAACACAACATACACAACACAAAATACACAACACAACACAACATACACAACACAACATACACAACACAACACAACATACACAACACAACACACACACACACAACACCACACAACACAACACAACATACACAACACAACACAACATACACAACACAACATACACAACACAACACAACATACACAACACAACACAACATACACAACACAACACACACACACAACACAACACCACACAACACAACACAACATACACAACACAACATACACAACACAACATACACAACACAACACAACATACACAACACAACACAACATACACAACACAACACAACACAACATACACAACACAACATACACAACACAACACAACACAACACAACACCACACAACACAACACAACATACACAACACAACACAACATACACAACACAACATACACAACACAACACAACACAACATACACAACACAACACAACATACACAACACAACACACACACACAACACCACACAACACAACATACACAACACAACATACACAACACAACACAACATACACAACACAACACAACATACACAACACAACACACACACACAACACAACACCACACAACACAACACAACATACACAACACAACATACACAACACAACATACACAACACAACACAACATACACAACACAACACAACATACACAACACAAAATACACAACACAACACAACACAACATACACAACACAACATACACAACACAACACAACATACACAACACAACACAACATACACAACACAACATACACAACACAACATACACAACACAACACAACATACACAACACAACACAACATACACAACACAACACACACACACAACACAACACCACACAACACAACACAACATACACAACACAACATACACAACACAACATACACAACACAACACAACATACACAACACAACATACACAACACAACACAACATACACAACACAACATACACAACACAACATACACAACACAACACAACACAACACAACACAACACAACACAACACAACACACACACACACCTCTCAGAGCTGAAACCAACACCACAGATTGTCACAGCAAAGGGTTCCTGTCCATCCACATGACATCATCATCATCATCATCATCATCATCATCATCATCATCATCATCTGACAGAAAGGAGTGATGTCATTCCATCTCCACTAGTGGGAGCTGTTTCAAAATAAAAGCACATGCAGGCTCTTATTGTGACGGGGTGCCTTCCTGTGTGTGTGTGTGTGTGTGTGTGTGTGTGTGTGTGTGTGTCCTCAGTCCACTTCTGCAGCTACAAGGAGAAGTTCATCAGTCTGTACTGCCGTCTGTCCTCCGTCCTGGACCTGGACGCCCTCATTACCCAGCAGGCACTGCGGGAGGCCATCAGCGACGGCGAGGTGGCCACGGCCAAGCAGAGACACCAGCTGATCCTGGACTACATCCAGGTCAGACCCCCTGTTGCTAGGAGACACATCAACGTCTCCATGGTTAAAGGTACAGTCCGTAGGAAGGGGTTAAAGGTACAGTCCGTAGGAAGCGGTTAAAGGTACAGTCCGTAGGAAGCGGTTAAAGGTACAGTCCGTAGGAAGCGGTTAAAGGGACAGTCCATAGGAAGCGGTTAAAGGTACAGTACGTAGGAAGCGGTTAAAGGTACAGTACGTAGGAAGCGGTTAAAGGTACAGTCCGTAGGAAGCGGTTAAAGGGACAGTTCGTAGGAAGCGGTTAAAGGTACAGTCTGTAGGAAGCGGTTAAAGGTACAGTCTGTAGGAAGCGGTTAAAGGTACAGTCCGTAGGAAGCGGTTAAAGGTACAGTCTGTAGGAAGCGGTTAAAGGTACAGTCTGTAGGAAGCGGTTAAAGGTACAGTCCGTAGGGAGCGGTTAAAGGTACAGTCCGTAGGAAGGGGTTAAAGGTACAGTCCGTAGGAAGCGGTTAAAGGTACAGTCCGTAGGAAGCGGTTAAAGGTACAGTCCGTAGGAAGCGGTTAAAAGTACAGTCCGTGGGAAGCGGTTAAAGGTACAGTCCGTAGGAAGCGGTTAAAGGTTCAGTCCGTAGGAAGCGGTTAAAGGTTCAGTCCGTAGGAAGCGGTTAAAGGTTCAGTCCGTAGGAAGCGGTTAAAGGTACAGTCCGTAGGGAGCGGTTAAAGGTACAGTCCGTAGGAAGCGGTTAAAGGTACAGTCCGTAGGAAGCGGTTAAAGGTACAGTCCGTAGGAAGCGGTTAAAGGTACAGTCCGTAGGAAGGGGTTAAAGGTACAGTCCGTAGGAAGCGGTTAAAAGTACAGTCCGTGGGAAGCGGTTAAAGGTGCAGTCCGTAGGAAGCGGTTAAAGGTACAGTCCGTAGGAAGCGGTTAAAGGTTCAGTCCGTAGGAAGCGGTTAAAGGTTCAGTCCGTAGGAAGCGGTTAAAGGTACAGTCCGTAGGGAGCGGTTAAAGGTACAGTCCGTAGGGAGCGGTTAAAGGGACAGTCCGTAGGAAGCGGTTAAAGGTACAGTCCGTAGGAAGCGGTTAAAGGTACAGTCCGTAGGAAGCGGTTAAAGGTACAGTCCGTAGGAAGCGGTTAAAGGTACAGTCCGTAGGAAGCGGTTAAAGGTACAGTCCGTAGGAAGCGGTTAAAGGTACAGTCCGTAGGAAGCGGTTAAAGGTACAGTCCGTAGGGAGCGGTTAAAGGTACAGTCCGTAGGGAGCGGTTAAAGGTACAGTCCGTAGGAAGCGGTTAAAGGTACAGTCCGTAGGAAGCGGTTAAAGGTACAGTCCGTAGGAAGCGGTTAAAGGTACAGTCCGTAGGAAGCGGTTAAAGGTACAGTCTGTAGGAAGCGGTGTATTGTTGATACTGCGTTCAGGTGAAACGGGGCAGACGTCAGACAGACGACAGACGCTGCTGTAACAGGATAAACAACATGTTGTCATGGTGATGTGGTGTTGTTTTAGTAAAACAACATCCGGTTGGTTTGCCGCCGACGGCCGTCTGTCCGACTGCACCTGAATGCAACACCAGCCTCCGTCCTTCCTCACACAGTGGAGACAGTTTTATGAAAGACAGGTTTGATGTTTGATCATAAAAAGACAAATAAGTTACACACTGGGGCTTTAAAGGGACAGTACGTAACTTATTTGTCTTTTTATTAGCTACGTATTTCACACCCTGGTCATCTGAAGGAACGCACACACGCCTTGTTACAATGAATTGTTACAATAATTGTACACCATGATTACTCATTGTGGTGTAGAGGTTGTACACTGTGGTGTGTGTGTGTGTGTGTGTGTGTGTGACTGAGATGTGCAGCCTCTCTCTCTCTCTGTCTCCGTGGGACGAGCAGGAACCTCCTCCATGTTTTCCTCTGACTCCGTCTCAGCCTCAGCATTCCTTCCAGACCAGTCACCCTGCTGTGTGTGTGTCTGTGTCTGTGTGTGTGTGTCTGTGTGTGTGTCTGTGTGTGTCTGTGTCTGTGTGTGTCTGTGTGTGTCTGTGTGTGTGTGTCTGGCTCTCCTGCTCTGTGTCAGCAGATAATTGCTGCTTAACATTTTGTCACACTTCATTTTCTTCAAACACACACAGTTCTTCACTCATGATATTAAACGATAAAACTTTATTGACACTTTCAGTTAAAGGACAGTTCCTGTGTTTCCAGATGAATAAAGTTGTGAAACAAAGTATTGATAATTCAGATCAAGGTGTGAACAGAGTTGTTGTTGTTGTTGTTGTTGTTGTGACTCAGTGTGTTGTTGTTGTTGTTGTTGTGCGTGCAGCAGCTGGACGAGATGCGTCGTGACCTGCGGTGGATCACCGACGCGCTGCAGTACGGGCGCTACAAGCAGCCCAGAGGGGGCGTGGCCATCACCTGCCTGGTGGACGCCAGCGCCCACAGCGACTCCGCCCACCAGCAGAAGACCGACTCCACCTCCTCCACCATGGACTACCTGCCCACCCCCTCCCCCTCCCCCGAGCTGCACCGGAGGAAGGCCATCAGCGGTGAGGAAACGCCCGTCGTTCTGCACTTTATTCACTTTGAATATGTTTTCAAACAACAAAGTAACAGTTTAGACCCGAACATGAGCTCAGTTTATCCTCACGACGGCTGCCTGTGCAGCAGCGAGGCAGCAGCCGGGCTGCAGAGCCGCTCGCCGGCCGACCTCCGGCGTCATCAGCGTCGTCCCGGGGGAGAAAACCATCGAATTTGAATCTGAAAATAATCTTCAAGTTAAATATTTCCAGAGAAAAGTGTGTTTTGAGGAGTTTATCTTCCTGCTCTCAGACTCCCTGCTGGGCTCGGACGAGGACGGCTCCTCCGAGGTGTTCCTGCCGACCGACAGCGACTACGACTCCAGCGACGCCCTGAGCCCCCGCGACCTGGACCTGCTGTACTCGCCCCCCCAGGACCTTTCCCAGCAGGCCGTGCTCTCGCTGGGGGGCAGCGCGCCCGACGTGCTGCAGATCCACGAGCTCAGGTGAGACCTGCTCACAGATGACCTCATGATGATGATGTCATCCTCAGTGTACTTTTAAAAAGTTATTGGTTACAGTTACTAGTTACTTTCCCCAAAAAGTAACTGACATGAAAAAAGTAATTCATTAGAAGGAAAAGTAACTATTGTGTTACTCTTTTATAAAATGCTCAAATGTGTCAGATTACTTGAACCCACAACACAATAGTTACCTTTCCTGGTAATGAGCCAGTTACTAAGTCAGTTACTTTTAGGGAAAAGTAACTAGTAACTAAAACCAATTACTTTAAAGGTAACATGCTCATTACGGAAAAAAGTAGCGACGTCAGTAACGCCGTTATTTTTTTCAACGCTGATGATGTCATAATGATGATGTCACAATGATGATGTCATGTCTCTCTCTGCGTGGAAGGTGCAGCGTGGCTCCGCCCACTGAGCCCCTCCCCTCGCTGCTGAAGGAGGCTCCTCCCCTCTCCTCCCCCCTCCTCCCCCACTCTCCCTCTCTCTCCGCTCTGGTTCGCTCGCCCTCCCTCTCCAGGCCCCCCCCCCTCCCCTCCTCCCCCTCCCTCCCCCTGTCCCTCCCCCTCCCCTCCTCCCCCTCCCTCCCCCTGTCCCTCCCCCTCCCCTCCTCCCCCTCCCTCCCCCTGTCCCTCCCCCTCCCCTCCTCCCTCTCCCCGCGCTGTCCGACGCCACCAAGACGCTGCAGGGCCTGGCGCTGTCGCGGAGCCACCAGGAGGACCTCGCCCTCGCCGCCGCCGCCCCCCCCCGGCCGCTCGCCAACCCCCCCGCCAAACGCAAGCTGCTGTCCCGGAGCCACCGCGGCCAGTACTTCAGCGGGCCGCAGCGCTGGCTACGGGGCCACGGCGCCGGCAGCGAGGGCTACGGCGGCTCGTTGTCCGAGGGCGTTTACACCGTCAAGCAGCTGGACCTGGACCTGCCCCCCCCCTCCCCCTCCCCGCCCTCCCCGCTGGGCGCCGCCACCTACGTCAGCCACGCCTCCTGCGTCCTGGAGAGCAGGAAGGGACGCCACCGCGAGCCACGCCCCCACGTCCGCCGCATCTTCGTGGAGCCGTGCAGGGAGCTGTCGCCAGGCAACGAGAGGGAGGGGAGGGGGGGCTGGGAAGAGGAGGAGGAGGAGGAGGAGGTGATGATGAAGGCTGCGGGCGTGTCGGTGGTCATAGGGGAGGCGGAGTCAGGGAGGGAGGAGGGGGAGGAGCCTGAGGGCGCCACCGCGGCCGGCGGCGGCGTCCAGGACGTGGACTCAGACGACCAGACCAACGCTCAGGTGTCAGAGATCCTGAGCAGCACGCTGTGACAGCTCACACAACACAAGCCCCGCCCCCGCAAGTGATGTCACCAAACAGGAAGTGAGACATTTTAAAGCAACTCGCCACTAAGCCTCTCTGACCGCCGCGCCGCGCCGTCTAAACTAAAAGTTGCTGGTTCAACTCTGCCAAGCCTCAGAACCCATGGCCTCGACTGTTACTATGGAAACTATCAATGCAAAAGAGGCGGCGGCGACGTCGACTCCGCCCACCAACCACCAAATACTCTGCTCTGATTGGTTTCGTCATCGTTAAAGGCATACTCCTACTTTTTTTTTCCATGTCTTGCCTCACTCCCGAGTCCATGACCAGCAGATAGACACCATCCTGTGCGTGCAGTAACCATGGAGATAGAGCTGTATCACCCGTAATTAGCTTAGCTCAAACACTGGAAGTGTATGGGTAGTGTTAGCCTTAGCTTAGCTCAAACACTGGAAGTGTATGGGTAGTGTTAGCCTTAGCTTAGCTCAAACACTAAAGTAGCTAATTAGCTTAGCTCAAACACTGGAAGTGTATGGGTAGTGTTAGCCTGCTCAAACCTAAAGTAGTGTTATTAGCTTAGTTCAAACACTGGAAGTGTATGGGTAGTGTTAGCCTTAGCTTAGCTCAAACACTGGAAGTGTATGGGTAGTGTTAGCCTTAGCTTAGCTCAAACACTGGAAGTGCTCAAACACTGGAAGTGTATGGGTAGTGTTAGCCTGCCTCCACCTAAAGTCATCAGAGAAACTCTTCATCAACTCTAAACGGACCGATCTTCGTCTCAGAGCTGACAAAACTCTCCGCTAAGGCATCTTGAGGTCAAATGCCGCTAACGGGACGAGATCGGTCAAAACGGAAGGTTCAAACAAAGACGCTTTATTTTGGTTCAAGCTAGCTACATGGAGGGTAGGTTAGCTTCCTGTTTCAAAGTAAAAGCACAAATTCTATCGTCATGGTTTTCTGTATGTAAAGGGCAACGGGTGTTTTATTTTGTGAAAGTAACAGGAAGTGTGTTGGTCACAACGGCTAGCTTGAGTAGCGCAAACAAAATAGTAAACAGCTGGTATTTAGACAAATTAACGACACACTGCTGATCTAAACGACTTTCTCACCTAAACATGTTTGAAATGTTGATAAAGTGATATATTTACAGAGTTTAGAGCTAAAATGATGATTTCAGCTCAGGTAGGAGGCAGGCTAACACTACCCATACACTTCCAGTGTTTGAGCTAAGCTAATTAGCTACTTTAGATGGAGGCAGGCTAACACTACCCATACACTTCCAGTGTTTGAGCTAAGCTAATTAGCTACTTTAGATGGAGGCAGGCTAACACTACCCATACACTTCCAGTGTTTGAGCTAAGCTAATTAGCTACTTTAGATGGAGGCAGGCTAACACTACCCATACACTTCCAGTGTTTGAGCTAAGCTAATTAGCTACTTTAGATGGAGGCAGGCTAACACTACCCATAGACTTCCTGTGTTTGAGCTAAGCTAATTACAGTGATACGGCGCTATCTCCATGGTTACTGCACGTACAGTGGAAAGGATGGAGTCTATCTGCTGGTCATGGACTCGAGAGTGAGGCAAGACATGAAAAAAATGTTGGCGTATCCCTTGAAAGTCTCCAACTAAAGAAAAGAAACTTTGGATTATGATGATGTATTTCTTGTGGCCCCGCCCCCTGGTGCATGGCCCCTCCCCCTCCTCTACTTGAAGTGAATGTGCAGGTCTGTCTGTGTGTCGCTGTGACTCCATCAGGTCCAGTTAAAGTTCAACCTATATATCTATCTATCTCACCTGTACCTGACCACGCCCCCTGAGGTCTCTGGCCACGCCCCCTGAGGTCAGCAGCCTCCGTCTCTGGCCACGCCCACCACCGCACACCTGAAGTATTTTTGTATGTACAGCCGTTGGCGCCGTGTGTCGTTGGCATGAAGTCGTTTTGTAGCCGTCGTTTCTTTGGGGACTAAAAGCTTTGTTGTTCAGTTTGTGCCTCTTCCTGGTTCAGCATGACCATGTCAGATGTCAGGGGTCGGGGGTCGGGGGTCACGGGTTGGGGTGGGGGGGGGGTTGTTTGCCTAAGAGCAGTCTGCACTTTGCCCTGTAGTGCACCAGACTGCAGTGATCTTTCAAACATGGACACAGGCTCCGTCTGTTCCCACAACGCCAAGATGGCCGACAGGAAACACACCATTTTTACAAGGTGAACGTGTGTTTGAGACTCTTAAAGGGACAGTTCAACATTTAGTCAGATTCTCCTCTCACCATAATCCCTTTTATAAAACCAATAATGGCGATTAGTCTATTTAGTCTATTTATTAACGTCGTAAAAGCACCAGCTTTCTTATGCTTCCGACTGCAAGAGCACGTTGCCAGGGATACATGACAACAAACTTCATACCTGTGTAACGGAGGTCTGCGGGTGCAGCCACAGTCACGAGGTACCAGTGAGGAGAAGTGACGGCGGCGTGTGGCGGTTAGCGCTACTGAAGTTAAACTCCATAACAGACGTGCTAACCTGCTCGCCAAGCGGTCATCGCGCTCTTGGCCAAACGGTTAGCATCGTCGGTTAGCATCGTCGGTTAGCATCGTCGGTTAGCATCGTCGGTTAGCATCGTCGCCCGCGGTTCGGAACTCACTCAGGCCAGAACTGTCCCTTTAAGTTTCCTCTGAGCTTTGTATCTGCAAAGTTACAACGTGTTGCAAAGAGTTTTTTTAAACTTTGTGCATAAATATTTGATTTGACATTCCTAGTTTAAGGAAAAAACAACGTTCCTCTCCAGATCCGGCGGCCATCTTGTTTCAGCCGTGGTGTCCAGGTGTGAAAGCTGCAGGTTCGTGCGCCGCTCAGACTGTTAAGCTGACGTGTTTTTGTGTCGTGCTGTTGTTGTTGCCTTCCCGTTGTAACCACGGTCACTGTAGCCCCGCCCCCCCCACCCCCCGAGGGCGGGGCGTGTGTTTCCTCCTCAGTTTTTTTTCTACTTCCTACTACGACCTGCAGCGACGGCTGCAGCAGTTTGATTTGTACCGAAGACGTGAAACAGTCCGAGTCTGTTTGAACTTGCACAGGTTCCTCACACGTATGCACGCTGTTTTAAAAAAGTGCGTTTTTAAATGTTTGCACATAGAAATTATGGAATAAAAGCTAATTGAATATTTGATGCAGTTGGGCATTAACTGTGGCAGCTTCTCTCATCACAACTGTACACAACCTTCAGACTCTGTGTCAACGATGCTTCGTTACAACCTGAGCTTCATGTTCGTAGCTCGCCGCCTCACTCACCGGAGATTTAAAACAGTTACAAATCTATATTTATATTTATATGAAGACTGCAGTTCCTCTCCTGACCACTAGAGTGAGACTCACAGTGAGTTACAGCCTTTAGAGAGTTTATAGATCTCACCTGTTTACACTTTATTAACCACTACAGGTGAGGAGGACTGGAGGGGGCGGGGCCAGACTATTATAGGCCCCTCCCCTTTGACCAAATTTGGTTTTGGGGGCGGAGTCAGAGTGGGCGGAGCTGCGACAGTGACCGGTTGTAGTGAATCATCTCCACCTCCCAGGAACAGACTGGTTCCTGTGTTTGTCGGCTTTTATTTTGAAATGTTTGGTCCTCTGTGCACAGGAAGTTGTACCTGAGTCCTGACTCACTTTATTTATTTGCAGCTAAAACAACCATTTGATTTTTTTTTTATGGATTGTAAAAAAAAAAAAAGAAGAAGAAGAAGAAGCAGCTTCCTGTGTTTCCTGCGTTTCCCGACATGATGATGTATTTACAGCTGAATAAATAAACGTGGTCTCATGTGGATGTCGTGCACGTGAAGCTGAGTTTGTCTTTTATCAGACGGTCTGTCAACGTCCTGTCCTCGTCCTCGTCCTCGCCGCCGTATCTGTCTGTGGCATTCTGGGTATGTGAGTCAACCTCTGCCAATCAGGAGTAACGCTACACCGCTGTCAGGAGACTCCGCCCCCTCCACCCCGACCCCGACCCCCCACCTGAGAGAGCTGGTGAGTAACAGGAGTGAAGCTGGACAACGTGGAGCTCCTTCAGAATAAAGGTAGATGTTTGTATCAAAGCTCTTTCAAAATAAAGGTAGATGTTTGTGTTAAAGCTCCTTCAGAATAAAGGTAGATGTTTGTATTAAAGCTCTTTCAAAATAAAGGTAGATGTTTGTATCAAAGCTCCTTCAAAATAAAGGTAGATGTTTGTATCAAAGCTCTTTCAAAATAAAGGTAGATGTTTGTATCAAAGCTCCTTCAAAATAAAGGTAGATGTTTGTGTTGAAGCTCTTTCAAAATAAAGGTAGATGTTTGTGTTAAAGCTCCTTCAGAATAAAGGTAGATGTTTGTGTTGAAGCTCCTTCAGAATAAAGGTAGATGTTTGTGTTAAAGCTCCTTCAGAATAAAGGTAGATGTTTGTGTTAAAGCTCCTTCAAAATAAAGGTAGATGTTTGTGTTGAAGCTCCTTCAAAATAAAGGTAGATGTTTGTGTTAAAGCTCCTTCAAAATAAAGGTAGATGTTTGTATTAAAGCTCCTTCAGAATAAAGGTAGATGTTTGTGTTGAAGCTCTTTCAAAATAAAGGTAGATGTTTGTGTTAAAGCTCCTTCAAAATAAAGGTAGATGTTTGTGTTAAAGCTCCTTCAAAATAAAGGTAGATGTTTGTATTAAAGCTCTTTCAAAATAAAGGTAGATGTTTGTGTTAAAGCTCCTTCAAAATAAAGGTAGATGTTTGTGTTAAAGCTCCTTCAAAATAAAGGTAGATGTTTGTATTAAAGCTCCTTCAAAATAAAGGTAGATGCCCCCCGTCCCCCCGGGTCCTGGTCTGACGTCCTGTGTCCTGATCCGGTCTCAGACTGGAGGAGTTGCAGGAATCTGACGCCGTGTGGGAGGTGTGAACCCGCTGGAATCTCACACCCCTGAGTCCAGAGCGGCGCTCCAAACCACAGCAGGACTCTGAACGCACCACGCCAGCCGAGGGGCCCCGGGGCCGAACACCGGGTCCACGGGGCCTGAGAGCAAAACCACATCCAGGTCTCACGTCGAGATGAGGTCACATCTCTGATTCAAGATGAACACAGATCATTTGATTCATTTGACGGAGTTTATTTTCTGTTTAACGACAGGAAACTCCGTCAGATCCTGAGACCAGGTCTTGACAGAGACCAGGACCAGGACCAGGACCAGGAGCTGCAGGATCAAAGGTCACGTGTTGATGTTCAGGTTTGTTATTGAGCCTCTGGTGGTCATTAGCGGAACTGCAGCGTTCACACCTGGAGGTCCTGAGTCCCTGAGTCCGGTCCGGTCCGGTCTGGTCCGGTCCGGTTTGTGGACCTGCAGGAGGATCAGGTCTGACCTGGACCTCCTGAGTGTTTGATCCTGATGGAACAAACAGTGTTTGGAGAAACATCTGGTTCCACATCTGTACTTCAGGTCCTGGTCCTGTGGCGTGTGCGTGGACCCGGTCCGAGGCCGCGGCGCTGCGATCTGAGCCAGATGAGCGGCTGCTGCTTCGTGTGTTTGTGTGTTTGGAGCCGCCGCCGCCACCTTGAAGCCTTCCACACAAATGGAGCGTCCAAATTACGGCTGCTCGCCTTCAAAGCTGCCGTTTGCCTGTGTGGTCGTTATCGCGCCGGGTCACGCGGTCACGCAGCGAGGCAGCGCCGGCCGCGGCCTTCATCCTGGGAGACCAGATCCACCGGCAGATTAAAGAGATCACAGGGGAGCTCGCTGCTCCGCCGCCAACGCCGCCGGGCTCTGGAACATGAAAGGAGGACGTGGATCAGATCTGATGATACGTGACGTCAGGTTCAGACCTCCACAACAACAACAACAACAACAACAACAACAACAACAACAACAATGTTCGTCACTGACGATCCAACACGGAGCTGAAGCTGCTGCGACTTTGTGATGTCACAACGAAGCCCCGCCCCCCTCAGTCTGAAATGGACTCATTTTCATCCGTTTTTATTTTTATTTAGTTTTTTTCAGTTTAGTTTTAGTGAGTTCAACAAGTTTTAGTTTAGTTTTATTATAGATGAATTGATTAGTTTTTATTTAGTTTTTAATTATAGTCTTAGTTCTAGTTTTTATTTAGTCTTAGTTGTAGTTTTCCAGGTTTTAGGAGAAAGCGTCTGTCAGACTTCTGGAGATGAACTTGTTCCCTTTTAGCTGCATTAGTTGCATCCATCCCATAATGTTCCCATCAGTCCTCATCAGGTTCCATTCAGTCTTATCTCCAAGTCGTCCCATATTGAGCTTCAAACATCGACAACAAATCTACAACTAAGACTGTTTGTCCTCCACGTCCAGCTCACCGTGACCCCCCCCCTCACCCACAACCCCCCCCCCCTCACCCACACCCCCCCCCCTCCAGGGAGCAGAGGTTCGTTCAGAGACAGGAAGTCTTATCTGAGCATCTTGCGCCACCAACTTCCTCAGAGATACGAGCGTCTGGAGCCGTCACACTGTCACACAGCAGAAAATTACCCAGACTGCACTTCACCAACGGGGGGGGGGGGGGGGTCACGGCTGAAGGACGAGCTACACTCTGGAGGTCAAAGGTCAGCGTGACCTTATGATGCTTTTCACTTATGAATCTGGACAAACAGGAAGTGACATCATCATATCATCATCACAACCTTTCAAAATAAAGTTACAAGGTGTTTAACAATAAAAATGATAATAGATACACAACAATACAATAACATTAAAATACAGGAATAAAGAATAAATTCAACTGAACATTATTTGACGTCACACGTCAATGTAACATTACCATGTCTTCTCTCCTACTGTTACATCAAATTAAAGTGAATTAATATAATGTTAAATAATTAAAATTACTTTTATGCTGATGAGGGTGAGGTGTCCCTCACTGTTGTTGTTGTTGTTGTTGTTGTTGTTGTTGTTGTTGTTGTTGTTGTTGTTGTTGTTGTTGTTGTTGTAGGTCAACAGGACTTTTCTACTTTTTAATGTGATGAGTCTTATTTTTTAGTTTAATTAGATTTGTTTTGATTAGAAATTAAATTTGGACCAAATGAGAAAAATATTCTTGGTAAGTTTTAGAGTTTTTGCAGTGTATTCCAGATGTGACATGATTGACAGGAGTTTGCATCATCGGGGCTGGTCCCGGTGCGCGCGCCCCGTGGCCCGAATTATATAGAATACATAAAATATCTCAATAATCTCTCATTAGAAATATTGTGTGTTACAGTTTATGTCGGTAACAGTGTTGACAAGATCAGGGAAAACAGCCTGAGATGGAACAACATCATTTCTTGTCATTTTAAACTTTCTTTGATGCTTAAAAATAGAAAGTAAATGTAGTTTAAATGTAACTTTATAAAGTTATAAAGTATAAAGTTGGGCTTCAGGGTGTGTTTTGGCGGGAGGGGGAGAGAGGGTGGATGACATCACCACCCTCCTGGATATCTGCCCCCTCCCCCCGCCCCCCTCTCACTCCAGCTCCATCATGCTGCTGCTGCTGCTGCTGCTGCGCGCGGAGTCTGATCCGGAGCTGATCCGGATCCGGACTGGTCTGGTCTGATTCCCGGTGATCGATCCGTGTGCCATGGCTCGGTCCTGGTTCCTGCTGGCGGTGTGTGTGTTGTGGGGGGGCTTCAGGGTGGAGGGGGGCGCGTGCCAACACTTCTACCTGCTGCGGCCGATCCCCAGCCACGCGCTGCCCGTGGTGGACCTGCACGAGGACCCGGACCCGGAGCTGGACCCGCAGGAGCAGGACCTGAACCAGACGGAGCTGCGCGGGGTCCTGGGGGGGGGCTTCGACCCCAGCTTCATGTCCGTCACCCCCCCGGAGGAAGCCGAGGACGCGCGCGACGCCGACTCCACGCGCCACAAAGTGTCCGGTTCGATGCCCAAAGAGATCCGGACTCTGGACCTGGACCTGGACCTGGACCTGGAGGCGCCGCTCGGCCGCAGCAGGTGGAGTGTTTATGTTCTTCACAGTAACAGATGAGATGCACAGAGCCTTAAAGGGATAGTTCAGCCAAAATTCAAATTGCACTCATTAGTTTCAGAGTCTCGTGGTTTCTCTGAGTGACAGGGTCTCGGCGCAGCGGTGCACGTCCATGTAACGGTTGCAAATGGACACCAACTGTCTTTGTAACAAAAAGACACCAAAACCATCCAGATCCCTCCATGCTGCTGGTCTGTAACGTCCCTCTTGTAGTGAAGCCCCCACATGAGAAACTGTGTCCGTGCAAATCACGCGAGACTTGCAGCGACACAGGAAGAGCAGTGACCTGAGACACTGGGAGCTTCCGCTACAAATAGAGACTTATTTAATGTCTTTCACAACAGTTTCAACACCAGAGGGACGTTACAGACCAGCAGGATGGAGGGATCTGGATGTTTGTTGGTGTGTCGAAACCTGGTGTCCATTCACAACCATTATATGGACCAATCCTGCTGCGTGGACCCCCCGTAACTCAGAGAAGGAACAGAGGACTCTGAAAACTCTCACAGCTCTTAGTCCACATGAGGGGGAGGAGATGATGAGTGACATTTTGGGTGAACTATCCCTTTAATGTCTAGAGTTGTATCCTTATGTTGGGAGAAGGTGGAGTTTTGGAGTTTATTTCCCTTCCTAACATCAGTGCATGGATCCGCCACCACACAGGAAGCCCAGCAGGAAGAAGCTGCGGCGGCGGCTGCAGCTGTGGCTCTGGTCGCTCGCGCTCTGCCCGGTGGTTCACGCCTGGACCGACCTGGGGATCCGGTTCTGGCCGCGCCACGTGAAGGTGGGCCGCTGCTACAACCAGAGGTCCTGCTCCGTCCCCGAGGGGATGCTCTGCAGACCCGCCAAGTCCACGCACTTCACCATCCTGCGATGGCGCTGCCTGCACAGGAAGGGGGGGCTGAGGAGGTGCGCCTGGATCCCGGTCCAGTATCCCATAATATCCGAGTGTAAGTGCTCGTGTCCCAACTGAGAGACAGAGACAGAGACTCAGGACACGGAGCAGAGACGGACGCCTCGTTACCTTTAGACAAGTCTGTGTCAATCAATCAAATGTTTCTATTTATCATGATTATTATTATTATTATATTATTATGGACTGTTCTTCTTCTTCATGAGATGCTGTAACCAAGGAGACGGCTGCTCTCTGTCACTTTATCCATTCATTTATCAATCAATCAACAGCTACAGCTGCCGCCCCGTCAAAATAAAAGTCCCACATGGAAACTGTCTAGAGAGGGAAATATCTTTAAAGTTGCATCTTCCTGCTCCGTCATTGATTGATTGATTGATTGATTGATTGATGTTCAAAGCTCCAACTGAAACCTCCACAAACTCAAACGCTGTTCGTCCAATCAGCAGCGAGAACACCAGTGGTTGAGCTGCTGATGAAAGTCACGTTGATTGGAGGAGAAACAGGAAGTGGCGACGCGACGGAGAGAGAGAGAGGAACGATGCCCCTCGGCTGCTGTTGCTACGGAAACAGAGCTGGAATCAGGCGTGTGAAGGGAAGCCCTGTGATTGGACGCCGTGCTCGGGCCGTGGCGCAGCCGTTGGTTCGGTTTGAGTTTGAGTTTTTACAACGACTCTCGTTTTTAATTTGAAATCTAGAACAAAACAAAACAAAGGTCTGCAGCGGTGACTTCATCGCAGAGGTCGGCGGTGATGTCATCACAGAGGTCAGCTGACTGGACGCTGTGTGATGATGTCATAGTTACACAGGACTGAATGTGTAAAAATATAATAAACTGACTTTTATAAAAGAACCAGTGAATAAGAACATGAAGAGATTCTCAATATTTCTACAAAAACTGTGTGTGAGTGTGTGTGTGTGTGTGTGTGCGCGTGTGTGTGAGGGGAAACCCGCGGTCACATGATCCAGGTGCAGGTGTTCTGGGGGGGGGGGGGGGGGGGTCAGACAGGTGGAGGTGGAGCCTCTTATCTCTGCAGAGTGGACAGGTGGAGGTCACACTGACTTTGATCTGTGTGTGTGTGTGTGTGTGTGTGTCCACACACCACACACACACACACACACACACAGGAAGCTGTGTGTGTGTGTGTGTGTGTGTGTGTGTGTGTGTGTGTGTGTGTGTGTGTGTGTGTGTGTGTGTGTGTGTGTGACCTTGGCTCCGTGTGTGTGTTGATGAGGCCGATGTCACACTGAGACGTTTCAGGGTTTCACTCTGGTGTGAGGAGACAGTCGGGATCTGCAGCCGCCACACACACACACACACACACACACACACGTTCATCAACAGTCAAACTTTCAGCTCAGACAGAAGACGCTGCAACAAACAGCTTTGTGTTGTTGTTGTTGTGGTGTCTTCAGGTGTGTGAGGCAGGCTGCTGTGTGTGTGTCTGTGAGTGTGTGTGTGTGTGTGTGTGTGTGTGTGTGTGTGTGTGTCTGTGTGTGTGTGTGTGTGTGTGTGTGTGTGTGTGTGTGTGTGTGTGTGTGTTAACATGCTGTTGGTTCAGCAGCTGATTGATGACAGTCTGTTGTGTTTGTGCCCACAGGGACACACACACACACACACACACACACGTCTGTGTGTTTCTCTGACTTCGTCTCAGCTCCAACTTGAGGTTTAATCAGGAAACAAAGTTCTATTTGGCAACTAATCAATTAATTAATCAATGAATCAATGAATGCTGCGTAATGCTACATAATGATAACTAATTACATTATTCAGCTTCTATTATTACTACTATTTAACTATTATTACTAAGGTTGAGTAGTGAACCTGAATGAAGTGCTCCATTAATAATGTGTTTCCTAACTCTATAATGATGAACAGTTAATTCATGCTAATCATCTACTAACGATCCTCGTTGTGACGTCTGTTCAACATGAAGAGAATCAATGAAGAGTTGAACAGAGACATAAAGACAGATGAAGCTGCTGGTCGTCTCCACCAGGGGGCGGCGCTGCGGCGCTGTCCGTCACGCTCCACTGGAACCACTCTGTGTCTGTCTGTGTGTGTGTGTGTGTGTGTGTGTGTGTGTGTGTGTGAGGTGGGGGTGGGTTGTTAGGGGGGGGGGGGGGGTTTGGGGGGGGGGGGGGTAACACTGCCCCACACTGCTCTAACTGTTCATACATACCAGGAGCTGTGAGGCGTCTCTGTCGCCGCATGTTTACTCTCAACTTATTTTGGGAAAATTCCACCTCAGCTCGACTCCGACTGTAAATCCCTGAATCTGCAGCTCACACACACACACACACACACACACACACACACACACACACACACACACACACACACACACACACACACACACACACACA
The DNA here is from genome assembly GCA_030347415.2 of Decapterus maruadsi. Classification (NCBI taxonomy): domain Eukaryota; kingdom Metazoa; phylum Chordata; class Actinopteri; order Carangiformes; family Carangidae; genus Decapterus; species Decapterus maruadsi. Next base: position 668,389 of record CM064888.1, read on the forward strand.
CACACACACACACACTGACCTGCAGCCAGCTGTGCAGCGGGCATCAGTGTGTGTGATGGCCCCCCCCCCCATAAGCGGACTAGGCAGCTGCTGAGGGCCTCCAGCCACTAGGGGGCCCCACTCTCTGATCAATCATTGGTCTAACCGTCTCTGACCTGGCAACACGTCTCTGACCTGGCAACACGTCTCTGACCTGGCAACACGTCTCTGACCTGGCAACACGTCTCTGGCAACATGTGAGCCTTGGCCCACTGTGACGCAGGTGAAACAGGAAGTGTGTAAGTTTGTATCATGAATCCCAGCCCCACAGCGCCATGGCAACCCTCCTGAAACCGGCTCCAGGGAGGACCCGTGCTGGTGGTTTTGACCTGAAACCGGCGTAGAGTGAGACGCCAGGAACAACATGCAAAAGGAATGAGGATGACACCTATGAAGGAATTGATGTGACCTAAGGTCAAAGGTCAGCATACTGTAACTGGGTTTTGATATAGGGGTGACTTTAAAATGATTTTTCTCCAGATTTCTACAGTAAAATGTCACCAAAATGATACCAGAGGTAGAGTGAGATGTCAGGAACAACATGCAAAAGGAATGAGGATGACACCTATGAAGGAATTGATGTGACCTAAGGTGAACGTACCCATGTATGAACCCATGTATGAACCCATGTATGAACCCATGTATGAACGTAGCCATGTATGAACCCATGTATGAACCCATGTATGAACGTACCCATGTATGAACCCATGTATGAACCCATGTATGAACCCATGTATGAACGTAGCCATGTATGAACCCATGTATGAACGTACCCATGTATGAACCCATGTATGAACCCATGTATGAACGTACCCATGTATGAACCCATGTATGAACGTAGCCATGTATGAACCCATGTATGAACGTACCCATGTATGAACCCATGTATGAACGTAGCCATGTATGAACCCATGTATGAACGTAACCATGTATGAACCCATGTATGAACCCATGTATGAACCTACCCATGTATGAACGTACCCATGTATGAACGTAGCCATGTATGAACCCATGTATGAACCCATGTATGAACGTACCCATGTATGAACCCATGTATGAACGTAGCCATGTATGAACCCATGTATGAACGTACCCATGTATGAACCCATGTATGAACGTAGCCATGTATGAACCCATGAATGAACGTACCCATGTATGAACCCATGTATGAACGTACCCATGTATGAACCCATGTATGAACCCATGTATGAACCCATGTATGAACCCATGTATGAACCCACCCATGTATGAACGTACCCATGTATGAACATACCCACGTATGAACCCATGTATGAACCCATATGAACGTACCCATGTATGAACCCATGTATGAACCCATGTATAAATGTACCCATGTATGAACCCATGTATGAACCCATGTATGAACCCATGTATGAACGTACCCATGTATGAACCCATGTATGAACGTACCCATGAATGTCAGGAACAACATGTAAAATGTATGAACCCATGTCAACCCTATGAACGTACCCATGTATGAACCCATGTATGAACCCATGTATGAACCCATGTATGAACGTACCCATGTATGAACGTAGCCATGTATGAACCCATGCATGAACGTAGCCATGTATGAACCCATGTATGAACGTAACCATGTATGAACCCATGTATGAACCCATGTATGAACCCATGTATGAACCTACCCATGTATGAACCCATGTATGAACCCATGTATGAACGTACCCATGTATGAACCCATGTGAACCCATGTATGAACCCATGTATGAACGTAGCCATGTATGAACCCATGTATGAACATGTATGAACCCATGTATGAACCCATGTATGAACGTACCCATGTATGAACCCATGTATGAACATTGTATGAACCCAGTATGAACCCTTGTATGAACACATGTATGAACCCATGTATGAACCCATGTATGAACCGATGTATGAACCCACGTATGAACCCATGTATGAACGTACCCTTGTATGAACCCATGTATGAACCCATGTATGAACCCATGTATGAACCCATGTATGAACCCATGTATGAACCAAAGTATGAACCCATGTATGAAACCCATGACTTATGTATGAACCCATGTATGAACGTAGCCATGTATGAACCCATGCATGAACGTAGCCATGTATGAACCCATGTATGAACCCATGTATGAACCCATGTATGAACCTACCCATGTATGAACGTACCCATGTATGAACGTACCCATGTATGAACCCATGTATGAACGTAGCCATGTATGAACCCATGTATGAACCCATGTATGAACCCATGTATGAACGTACCCATGTATGAACCCATGTATGAACGTACCCATGTATGAACCCATGTATGAACCCATGTATGAACCCATGTATGAACGTACCCATGTATGAACCTACCCATGTATGAACGTACCCATGTATGAACCCATGTATGAACCTACCCATGTATGAACGTACCCATGTATGAACGTGCCCATGTATGAACCCATGTATGAACCCATGTATGAACCTACCCATGTATGAACGTACCCATGTATGAACGTGCCCATGTATGAACGTGCCCATGTATGAACCCATGTATGAACCCATGTATGAACCCATGTATGAACGTACCCATGTATGAACGTACCCATGTATGAACCCATGTATGAACCTACCCATGTATGAACGTACCCATGTATGAACGTGCCCATGTATGAACCCATGTATGAACCCATGTATGAACCTACCCATGTATGAACGTACCCATGTATGAACGTGCCCATGTATGAACGTGCCCATGTATGAACCCATGTATGAACCCATGTATGAACCCATGTATGAACCCATGTATGAACCCATGTATGAACCCATGTATGAACCCATGTATGAACCCATATGAACGTACCCATGTATGAACCCATGTATGAACGTACCCATGTATGAACCCATGTATGAACCCATGTATGAACCCATGTATGAACGTACCCATGTATGAACCCATGTATGAACGTAGCCATGTATGAACCCATGTATGAACGTACCCATGTATGAACCCATGTATGAACGTAGCCATGTATGAACCCATGTATGAACGTAACCATGTATGAACCCATGTATGAACCCATGTATGAACCTACCCATGTATGAACCTACCCATGTATGAATGTATGAACCCATGTATGAACCCATGTATGAACCCATGTATGAACCCATGTATGAACCCATGTATGAACGTACCCATGTATGAACCCATGTATGAACCCATGTATGAACGTAGCCATGTATGAACCCATGTATGAACGTACCCATGTATGAACCCATGTATGAACATGCAAAAAGAATGAGCCATGTATGAACCCATGAATGAACGTAGCCATGTATGAACCCATGTATGAACGTACCCATGAATGAACCCATGTATGAACGTACCCATGTATGAACCCATGTATGAACCCATGTATGAACCCATGTATGAACCCACCCATGTATGAACGTACCCATGTATGAACATACCCACGTATGAACCCATGTATGAACCCATATGAACGTACCCATGTATGAACTCATGTATGAACGTACCCATGTATGAACCCATGTATGAACCCATGTATGAACCCATGTATGAACCCATGTGAACCCATGTAAACCCATGTATGAATGAACCCATGTATGAACGTACCCATGAATGAACCCATGTATGAACCCATGTATGACCGTACCCATGTATGAANCCATGTATGAACGTGAACCCATGTATGAACGTATGCCATGTATGAACCCATGCATGAAATGTAGCCATGTATGAACCCATGTATGAACGTAACCATGTATGAACCCATGTATGAACCCATGTATGAACCCATGTGACCTAAGGTCAAATGAACCTAAAACCCATGTATGCCACCAAAAAGGTAGAGTGAGACCCATGTATGAAGGTGAGGATGACCCATGTATGAACCCATGTATGAACCCATAGCCATGTATGAACCCATGTATGAATGTATGAACATGTATGAACCCATGTATGAACCCATGTATGAACCCATGTATGAACCCTTGTATGAACCCATGTATGAACCCATGTATGAACCCATGTATGAACCCATGTATGAACCCATGTATGAACCCATGTATGAACCCATGTATGAACCCATGGATGAACCCATGTATGAACCTACCCATGTATGAACCCTTGTATGAACCCATGTATGAACCCATGTATGAACCCATGTATGAACCCATGTATGAACCCATGTATGAACCCATGTATGAACCCATGTATGAACCCATGTATGAACCCATGTATGAACCCATGTATGAACCCATGTATGAACCCATGTATGAACCCATGTATGAACCCATGTATGAACCCATGTATGAACCCATGTATGAACCCATGTATGAACCCATGTATGAACCCATGTATGAACCCATGTATGAACCCATGTATGAACCCATGTATGAACCCATGTATGAACCCATGTATGAACGTACCCATGTATGAACCCATGTATGAACCCATGTATGAACCCATGTATGAACCCATGTATGAACCCATGTATGAACCTACCCATGTATGAACGTACCCATGTATGAACCCTTGTATGAACCCATGTATGAACCCATGTATGAACCCATGTATGAACCCATGTATGAACCCATGTATGAACCCATGTATGAACCCATGTATGAACCCATGTATGAACCCATGTATGAACCCATGTATGAACCCATGTATGAACCCATGTATGAACCCATGTATGAACATGTATACCCATGTATGAACCTACCCATGTATGAACCCGTGAACCCATGTATGAACCCATGTATGAACCTACCCATGTATGAACCCATGTATGAACATGTATGAACCCATGTATGAACCCATGTATGAACCCATGTATGAACCAACCCATGTATGAACCCATGTATGAACGTGCCCATGTATGAACGTGCCCATGTATGAACCCATGTATGAACCCATGTATGAACCCATGTATGAACGTACCCATGTATGAACGTACCCATGTATGAACCCATGTATGAACCTACCCATGTATGAACGTACCCATGTATGAACGTGCCCATGTATGAACCCATGTATGAACCCATGTATGAACCTACCCATGTATGAACGTACCCATGTATGAACGTGCCCATGTATGAACGTGCCCATGTATGAACCCATGTATGAACCCATGTATGAACCCATGTATGAACCCATGTATGAACGTACCCATGTATGAACCCATGTATGAACCCATATGAACGTACCCATGTATGAACCCATGTATGAACGTACCCATGTATGAACCCATGTATGAACCCATGTATGAACCCATGTATGAACCCATGTATGAACGTACCCATGTATGAACCCATGTATGAACCCATGTATGAACCCATGTATGAACCCATGTATGAACCCATGTATGCCATGTATGAACCCATGTATGAACATGTATGAACCCATGTATGAACCCATGTATGAACGTACCCATGTATGAACCCATGTATGAACGTACCCATGTATGAACCCATGTATGAACGTAGCCATGTATGAACCCATGTATGAACATACCCATGTATGAACCCATGTATGAACCCATGTATGAACCTACCCATGTATGAACCCATGTATGAACTTACCCATGTATGATCCCATGTATGAACCCATGTATGAACGTACCCATGTATGAACCCATGTATGAACCCATGTATGAACCCATGTATGAACCCATGTATGAACATGTATGCCATGTATGAACCCATGTATGAACGTATACCCATGTATGAACCCATGTATGAAAGCCATGTATGAACCCATGTATGAACGTACCCATGTATGAACCCATGTATGAACGTACCCATGTATGAACCCATGTATGAACCCATGTATGAACCCATGTATGAACCCATGTATGAACCCATGTATGAACCCACCCATGTATGAACGTACCCATGTATGAACATACCCACGTATGAACCCATGTATGAACCCATATGAACGTACCCATGTATGAACTCATGTATGAACGTACCCATGTATGAACCCATGTATGAACCCATGTATGAACGTACCCATGTATGAACCCATGTATGAACGTACCCATGTATGAACCCATGTATGAACCCATGTATGAACGTACCCATGTATGAACGTAGCCATGTATGAACCCATGCATGAACGTAGCCATGTATGAACCCATGTATGAACGTAACCATGTATGAACCCATGTATGAACCCATGTATGAACCCATGTATGAACCTACCCATGTATGAACGTACCCATGTATGAACGTACCCATGTATGAACCCATGTATGAACGTAGCCATGTATGAACCCATGTATGAACGTACCCATGTATGAACCCATGTATGAACGTACCCATGTATGAACCCATGTATGAACGTACCCTTGTATGAACCCATGTATGAACCCATGTATGAACGTACCCATGTATGAACCCATGTATGAACGTACCCTTGTATGAACCCATGTATGAACCCATGTATGAACCCATGTATGAACGTACCCATGTATGAACCCATGTATGAACCCATGTATGAACCCATGTATGAACCCATGTATGAACCCTTGTATGAACCCATGTATGAACCCATGTATGAACCCATGTATGAACCCATGTATGAACCCATGTATGAACCCATGTATGAACCCATGTATGAACGTAGCCATGTATGAACCCATGCATGAACGTAGCCATGTATGAACCCATGTATGAACCCATGTATGAACCCATGTATGAACGTACCCATGTATGAACCCATGTATGAACCCATGTATGAACCCATGTATGAACCCATGTATGAACGTAGCCATGTATGAACCCATGCATGAACGTAGCCATGTATGAACCCATGTATGAACCCATGTATGAACCCATGTATGAACCTACCCATGTATGAACGTACCCATGTATGAACGTACCCATGTATGAACCCATGTATGAACGTAGCCATGTATGAACCCATGTATGAACCCATGTATGAACCCATGTATGAACGTACCCATGTATGAACCCATGTATGAACCCATGTATGAACCCATGTATGAACCCATGTATGAACCCATGTATGAACGTACCCATGTATGAACCTACCCATGTATGAACGTACCCATGTATGAACCCATGTATGAACCTACCCATGTATGAACGTACCCATGTATGAACGTACCCATGTATGAACCCATGTATGAACCCATGTATGAACGTACCCATGTATGAACCCATGTATGAACGTACCCATGTATGAACCCATGTATGAACCCATGTATGAACCCTGTAATGTATGAATGATTTTACCCATGTATGAACGTACCCATGTATGAACCCATGTATGAACCTACCCATGTATGAACGTACCCATGTATGAACGTGCCCATGTATGAACCCATGTATGAACCCATGTATGAACCTACCCATGTATGAACGTACCCATGTATGAACGTGCCCATGTATGAACGTGCCCATGTATGAACCCATGTATGAACCCATGTATGAACCCATGTATGAACCCATGTATGAACGTACCCATGTATGAACCCATGTATGAACCCATATGAACGTACCCATGTATGAACCCATGTATGAACGTACCCATGTATGAACCCATGTATGAACGTACACATGTATGAACCCATGTATGAACCCATGTATGAACGTACCCATGTATGAACCCATGTATGAACCCATGTATGAACGTACCCATGTATGAACCCATGTATGAACGTAGCCATGTATGAACCCATGTATGAACGTACCCATGTATGAACCCATGTATGAACGTAGCCATGTATGAACCCATGTATGAACGTAACCATGTATGAACCCATGTATGAACCCATGTATGAACCCATGTATGAACCTACCATACATGTAACTGGGTACCCATGTATGAACGTGACCCATGTATGAACCCATGTATGAACCCATGTATGAACGTATGCCACCAAAATGAACCAATGTATGAACGTACCCATGTATGAACCCATGTATGAACCCATGTATGAACCCATGTATGAACCCATGTATGAACCCACCCATGTATGAACGTACCCATGTATGAACCCATGTATGAACCCATGTATGAACGTAGCCATGTATGAACCCATGTATGAACGTACTATGAAGGAATTGATGTGACCCATGTATGAACCCATGTAAAATGCCACCAAAATGATACCCATGTATGAACCCATGTATGAACCCATGTATGAACCCATGAATGAATGACACCCATGTATGAAGGAATGTATGAACATACTAAGGTCATGAACCCATGCATATGAACTGGGTTTTGTTAAGGGGTGACCCATGTATGAACTCATTTATCCAGATTTCCCATGTATGAACCCACCAAAATGAACCCATGTATGAACCCATGTATGAACCTACCCATGAATGAGGATGACCCATGAATGAACCCATGTATGTGACCTAACCCATGTAGCATACTGTATGTATGGTTGTATAGGGGTGACTTAAAATGATTTTTCTCCAGATTTGTACAGTAAAATGCCCCAAAATGATACCAGAGGTAGAGTGAACCCATGTATGAACCAATATGCAAAAGAGAATACCCATGATGAACTCATGAAGGAATTGATGTGACCTAAGGTATGAACCCATGTATGAACCCATGTATGAATAGCCATGTTGAACCCATGAATGATTTTTCTCCATGTATTTCTATGTAAAATGCCACCAAAATGAACCAGATGTAGTGAACCCATGTAGGAACAATGTATGAAAATGAATGAGGATGACACCATGAATGAACCCATGATGTGACCTATGTATGAACCCATGTACTGAACTGGGTTTATGAACCCATGTATGAACCCACCCATTTAAAATGATTTTTCTCCATTTCTATGAAAATGCCACAAAATGAACCATGTATGAACCCACCCATGGAACAATATGCAAAATGTATGAACATGACACCTATGAAGGAATTGATGAACCCATATAAGGTCAAAGGTCAGCATATGAACTCATGTATGAGGGGTGACTTTAAAATGATTTTTATGAACCCATGTATGAACCCACCAAAATGAACCCATGTATGAACACCAGGAACCCATGCAAAAAGAATGAGGATGACACCCATGAATGAATTGATGTGATGAACCCATGTATGAACCCATGTATGAACCCATTAAAATGAACCCATTTCTACAGTAAAATGCCACCAAAATGAACCCATGTAGAGTGAACACCAGGAACAATATGAAAATGAATGAGGATGAACCCATGAAGGAATTGATGTGACCTGAAGGTCAAAGGTCAGCATACTGAACTGTATGTTATAGGGGTGACTTTAAAATGATTTTTCTATGAACCCATGTATGAACCCAAAATGAACCCATGTAGAGTGAGACCCATGGAACAATATGCAAAACGAATGAGGATGAACCCATGAAGGAATTGATGTGACCTTGTATGAACCCATGCATACTGAACCCATGTATGAAGGGGTGACTGAAAAACCCATTTGTATGAACCCACCAAAATGAACCAGATGTAGTGAACCCATGTATGAACCCATGCAAAATGAACCCATGGATGAACCCATGAAGGAATTGATGTGACCCATGTATGAACCCATGTATGAACTGGGTTTGTTATGAACTTTAAAATGTATGAACCCATTTGTAGTAAAACCCAAAATGATACCAGAGGTAGAGTGAGATGCCATGAACCCAAAATGAATGAGGATGACACCTATGAAGGAATTGATGTGACCTAATGTCATGAACCCATACTGTAACATGGGTTTTGTTATAGCCATGACTTTAAAATATGAACTCCATTTCTACAGTAAAATGCCACCAAAATGATACCAGAGGTAGAGTGAGAACCAGGAACAATATGCAAAATGTATGAACCCATGAAGGAATTGATGTGACCTACCCATGTCAAAGGTCATGCATACTGTAACTGTTGAACCCATGTATGAATTTTAATGTCATTTTACCCATGATTTCCCATGTATGAACCCACCAAAATGAACAGAGGTAGTGAGACCCAGGAACAACATGCCATGAATGAGGATGACACCATGTATGAAATGTATGAACCCATGTCAAAGGTCAGCATACTGTAACTGTATGAACCCATTATATGAACCCATGTATTAACCCATGTATTTCTACCCAGTAAAATGCCACCAAAATGATACCAGAGGTAGAGTGAGACCCAGGAACAATATGCAAAAGGAATGAGGATGACACCCATGAATGAATTGATGTATGAACCTAAGGTCAAAGGTCAGCATACTGAACTGGGTTTTGTTATGAACCCATATGACTTTAAAATGATTTTTCTCCATTTGTAGTAAAACCCAAAATGAACCAGATGTAGAGTGAGACCCATGAATAAATGTACCCATGTATGAACCCATGTATGAACCCATGTATGAACCCATACTGTAATGAACCCATGTATGAACCCATGTATGATTTTTCTCCAAATTTCCCAGTAAAATGAACCTACCCATGTATGAGACACCAGGAACAACATGTAAGAAAATGAATGAGGATGACACCTATGAAGGAATTGATGAACCCAGGTCAAATGAACCCATGTATGAACCCATGTATGAACGTACCCATGTTTGAACCCATGTATGAACCCATGTAAAATGATGAACCCATGTATGAAGATTTCCATGTAAAATGCCACCAAAATGATACCAGAGGTAGAGTGAACCCATGACAATGAACCCATGTATGAACCCATGTATGAACCCATGTATGAACGTACCCATGATGAACCCATGAAGGAATTGATGTGACCTTAAGGTGAAGGTCATGCATACTGTAACCCATGTATGAACTTTAATGTATGAACCCATGTATTTCTACAGTAAAATGCCACCAAAATGAACCCATAGAGTGAGACACCAGGAATGCAAAAAGAATGAGGATGACACCTTGAATGAATTGATGTGATGAAGGTCAAAGGTGCATACTGAACCCATGTATGAACTTTAAAATGATTTTTCTCCAGATTTCTACAGTAAAATGAACCCAAAATGAACCCATGTAGAGTGAACCCATGAACAATATGCAAAAAGACCCATGGATGACACCCATGAAGGAATTGATGTGACCCATGTATGAAGGTCCATACTGTAACTACCCATGTATGAACCCATGTATGAACCAGATTTGTATGAAAAATGTACCAAAATGATACCAGATGTATGAACCCAGGAACAACGTTCAAAATGAATATGAACCATGTATGAAGGAATTGATGTGACCTAAGGTCAAAGGTCATGCATACTGTAACTGGGTTTTGTTATAGGGGTGATTTAAAATGATTTTTCTCCAGATTTCTAGTAAAATGCCCAAAATGATACCAGAGGTAGAGTGAGACCCAGGAACAATATGCAAACCCTTGAATGAGGATGACATGAAGGAATTGATGTGACCCAGGTCAAAGGTCAGCATACTGTAACTATGAACCCATATATGAACCCTTTAAAATGAACTCCCATTTCTACAGTAAAATGCCACCAAAATGAACCAGATGTAGTGAGACACCAGGAACAACATGCAAAAAGAATGAGGATGACACCTATGAAGGAATTGATGTGACCTAAGGTCAAAGGTCAGCATACTGTAACTGGGTTGTGTTATAGGGGTGACTTTAAAATGATTTTTCTCCAGATTTCTACAGTAAAATGCCACCAAAATGATACCAGAGGTAGAGTGAGATGCCAGGAACAATATGCAAAAAGAATGAGGATGACACCTATGAAGGAATTGATGTGACCTAAGGTCAAAGGTCAGCATACTGTAACTGGGTTTTGTTATATGGGTGACTTTAAAGTTATTTTTCTCCAAATTTCTACAGTAAAATGCCACCAAAATGATACCAGAGGTAGAGTGAGACACCAGGAACAACATGCAAAAAGAATGAGGATGACACCTATGAAGGAATTGATGTGACCTAAGGTCAAAGGTCAGCATACTGTAACTGGGTTTTGATATAGGGGTGACTTTAAAATGATTTTTCTCCAGATTTCTACAGTAAAATGCCACCAAAATGATACCAGAGGTAGAGTGAGACACCAGGAACAATATGCAAAAGAGATGAGGATGACACCTATGAAGGAATTGATGTGACCTAAGGTCAAAGGTCAGCATACTGTAACTGGGTTTGAAGGGGTGATTTTAATGTATTTTTCTGTATGATTTCTACAGTAAAATGCCACCAAAATGATACCAGAGGTAGAACCCAGGAACAACATGCAAAAAGGAATGAGGATGACACCTATGAAGTAATTGATGTGACCTAAGGTCAAAGGTCAGCATACTGTAACTGGGTTTTGATATGGTGGTGACTTTAAAATGATTTTTCTCCAAATTTCTACAGTAAAATGCCACCAAAATGATACCAGAGGTAGAGTGAGATGTCAGGAACAACATGCAAAAAGAATGAGGATGACACCTATGAAGGAATTGATGTGACCTAAGGTCAAAGGTCAGCATACTGTAACTGGGTTTTGATATAGGGGTGACTTTAAAATGATTTTTCTCCAGATTTCTACAGTAAAATGCCACCAAAATGATACCAGAGGTAGAGTGAGACACCAGGAACAACATGCAAAAAGAATGAGGATGACACCTATGAAGGAATTGATGTGACCTAAGGTCAAAGGTCAGCATACTGTAACTGGGTTTTGATATAGGGGTGACTTTAAAATGATTTTTCTCCAAATTTCTACATTAAAATGCCACCAAAATGATACCAGAGGTAGAGTGAGACACCAGGAACAACATGCAAAAAGAATGAGGATGACACCTATGAAGGAATTGATGTGACCTAAGGTCAAAGGTCAGCATACTGTAACTGGGTTTTGATATAGGGGTGACTTTAAAATGATTTTTCTCCAGATTTCTACAGTAAAATGTCACCAAAATGATACCAGAGGTAGAGTGAGACACCAGGAACAACATGCAAAAGGAATGAGGATGACACCTATGAAGGAATTGATGTGACCTAAGGTCAAAGGTCAGCATACTGTAACTGGGTTTTGATATAGGGGTGACTTTAAAATGATTTTTCTCCAGATTTCTACAGTAAAATGTCACCAAAATGATACCAGAGGTAGAGTGAGACACCAGGAACAACATGCAAAAGGAATGAGGATGACACCTATGAAGGAATTGATGTGACCTAAGGTCAAAGGTCAGCATACTGTAACTGGGTTTTGATATAGGGGTGATTTTAATGTCATTTTTCTCCAGATTTCTACAGTAAAATGCCACCAAAATGATACCAGAGGTAGAGTGAGACAACAGGAACAACATGTAAAAAGAATGAGGATGACACCTATGAAGGAATTGATGTGACCTAAGGTCAAAGGTCAGCATACTGTAACTGGGTTTCGATATAGGGGTGATTTTAAAATGATTTTTCTCCAAATTTCTACAGTAAAATGCCACCAAAATGATACCAGAGGTAGAGTGAGATGTCAGGAACAACATGCAAAAAGAATGAGGATGACACCTATGAAGGAATTGATGTGAACTAAGGTCAAAGGTCAGCATACTGTAACTGGATTTTGATATAGGGGTGACTTTAAAATGATTTTTCTCCAGATTTCTACAGTAAAATGCCACCAAAATGATGCCAGAGGTAGAGTGAGACACCAGGAACAATATGCAAAAGGAATGAGGATGACACCTATGAAGGAATTGATGTGACCTAAGGTCAAAAGTCAGCATACTGTAACTGGGTTTTGATATAGGGGTGACTTTAAAATGATTTTTCTCCAGATTTCTACAGTAAAATACCACCAAAATGATACCAGAGGTAGAGTGACACACCAGGAACAGTATGCAAAAGGAATGAGGATGACACCTATGAAGGAATTGATGTGACCTAAGGTCAAAAGTCAGCATACTGTAACTGGGTTTTGATATAGGGGTGACTTTAAAATGATTATTCTCCAAATTTCTACATTAAAATGCCACCAAAATGATACCAGAGGTAGAGTGAGACACCAGGAACAATATGCAAAAGGAATGAGGATGACACCTATGAAGGAATTGATGTGAGCTAAGGTCAAAGGTCAGCATACTGTAACTGGATTTTGATATAGGGGTGACTTTAAAATGATTTTTCTCCAGATTTCTACAGTAAAATACCACCAAAATGATGCCAGAGGTAGAGTGAGACACCCGGAACAATATGCAAAAGGAATGAGGATGACACCTATGAAGGAATTGATGTGACCTAAGGTCAAAGGTCAGCATACTGTAACTGGGTTTTGTTATAGGGGTGATTTTAAAATCATTTTTCTCCAGATTTCTACAGTAAAATGTCACCAAAATGGTACCAGAGGTAGAGTGAGATGTCAGGAACAATATGCAAAAAGAATGAGGATGACACCTATGAAGGAATTGATGTGACCTAAGGTCAAAGGTCAGCATACTGTAACTGGGTTTTGATATAGGGGTGACTTTAATGTCATTTTTCTCCAGATTTCTACAGTAAAATGCCACCAAAATGATACCAGAGGTAGAGTGAGACACCAGGAACAACATGCAAAAAGAATGAGGATGACACCTATGAAGGAATTGATGTGACCTAAGGTCAAAGGTCAGCATACTGTAACTGGGTTTTGATATAGGGGTGACTCTAAAATGATTTTTCTCCAAATTTCTACAGTAAAATGCCACCAAAATGATACCAGAGGTAGAGTGAGATGTCAGGAACAATATGCAAAAGGAATGAGGATGACACCTATGAAGGAATTGATGTGACCTAAGGTCAAAGGTCAGCATACTGTAACTGGGTTTTGATATAGGGGTGACTCTAAAATGATTTTTCTCCAAATTTCTACAGTAAAATGCCACCAAAATGATACCAGAGGTAGAGTGAGATGTCAGGAACAATATGCAAAAGGAATGAGGATGACACCTATGAAGGAATTGATGTGACCTAAGGTCAAAGGTCAGCATACTGTAACTGGGTTTTGTTATATGGGTGACTTTAAAGTTATTTTTCTCCAAATTTCTACAGTAAAATGCCACCAAAATGATACCAGAGGTAGAGTGAGACACCAGGAACAACATGCAAAAAGAATGAGGATGACACCTATGAAGGAATTGATGTGACCTAAGGTCAAAGGTCAGCATACTGTAACTGGGTTTTGATATAGGGGTGACTTTAAAGTTATTTTTCTCAAAATTTCTACAGTAAAATGCCACCAAAATGATACCAGAGGTAGAGTGAGACACCAGGAACAACATGCAAAAAGAATGAGGATGACACCTATGAAGGAATTGATGTGACCTAAGGTCAAAGGTCAGCATACTGTAACTGGGTTTTGATATAGGGGTGACTTTAAAGTTATTTTTCTCCAAATTTCTACAGTAAAATGCCACCAAAATGATACCAGAGGTAGAGTGAGACACCAGGAACAACATGCAAAAGGAATGAGGATGACACCTATGAAGGAATTGATGTGACCTAAGGTCAAAGGTCAGCATACTGTAACTGGGTTTTGATATAGGGGTGACTCTAAAATGATTTTTCTCCAAATTTCTACAGTAAAATGCCACCAAAATGATACCAGAGGTAGAGTGAGATGTCAGGAACAATATGCAAAAGGAATGAGGATGACACCTATGAAGGAATTGATGTGACCTAAGGTCAAAGGTCAGCATACTGTAACTGGGTTTTGATATAGGGGTGACTTTAAAATGATTTTTCTCCAGATTTCTACAGTAAAATGCCACCAAAATGATACCAGAGGTAGAGTGAGACACCAGGAACAATATGCAAAAAGAATGAGGATGACACCTATGAAGGAATTGATGTGACCTAAGGTCAAAGGTCAGCATACTGTAACTGGGTTGTGTTATAGGGGCGATTTTAATGTCATTTTTCTCCAGATTTCTACAGTAAAATGCCACCAAAATGATACCAGAGGTAGAGTGAGACACCAGGAACAATATGCAAAAGCAATGAGGATGACACCTATGAAGGAATTGATGTGACCTAAGGTCAAAGGTCAGCATACTGTAACTGGGTTGTGTTATAGGGGTGACTTTAAAATGATTTTTCTCCAGATTTCTACAGTAAAATGCCACCAAAATGATACCAGAGGTAGAGTGAGATGTCAGGAACAATATGCAAAAAGAATGAGGATGACACCTATGAAGGAATTGATGTGACCTAAGGTCAAAGGTCAGCATACAGTGAGTGGGATTGAGTCATTATGGATGAGATTTTTTAAATGATTTTTCTCCAGATTTCTACAGTAAAATGCCACCAAAATGATACCAGAGGTAGAGTGAGATGTCAGGAACAATATGCAAAAGGAATGAGGATGACACCTATGAAGGAATTGATGTGACCTAAGGTCAAAGGTCAGCATACTGTAACTGGGTTGTGTTATAGGGGTGACTTTAAAATGATTTTTCTCCAGATTTCTACAGTAAAATGCCACCAAAATGATACCAGAGGTAGAGTGAGATGTCAGGAACAATATGCAAAAGGAATGAGGATGACACCTATGAAGGAATTGATGTGACCTAAGGTCAAAGGTCAGCATACTGTAACTGGGATTGAGTCATTATGGATGAGATTTTTTAAATGATTTTTCTCCAGATTTCTACAGTAAAATGCCACCAAAATGATACCAGAGGTAGAGTGAGATGTCAGGAACAATATGCAAAAGGAATGAGGATGACACCTATGAAGGAATTGATGTGACCTAAGGTCAAAGGTCAGCATACTGTAACTGGGTTTTGATATAGGGGTGACTTTAAAATGATTTTTCTCCAGATTTCTACAGTAAAATGCCACCAAAATGACACCAGAGGTAGAGTGAGATGTCAGGAACAACATGCAAAAAGAATGAGGATGACACCTATGAAGGAATTGATGTGACCTAAGGTCAAAGGTCAGCATACTGTAACTGGGTTGTGTTATAGGGGTGACTTTAAAATGATTTTTCTCCAGATTTCTACAGTAAAATGCCACCAAAATGATACCAGAGGTAGAGTGAGACACCAGGAACAATATGCAAAAGGAATGAGGATGACACCTATGAAGGAATTGATGTGACCTAAGGTCAAAGGTCAGCATACTGTAACTGGGTTTTGATATAGGGGTGACTTTAAAATGATTTTTCTCCAGATTTCTACAGTAAAATGCCACCAAAATGACACCAGAGGTAGAGTGAGATGTCAGGAACAACATGCAAAAAGAATGAGGATGACACCTATGACGGAATTGATGTGACCTAAGGTCAAAGGTCAGCATACTGTAACTGGGTTGTGTTATAGGGGCGATTTTAATGTCATTTTTCTCCAGATTTCTACAGTAAAATTTCACCAAAATGATACCAGAGGTAGAGTGAGACACCAGGAACAATATGCAAAAGGAATGAGGATGACACCTATGAAGGAATTGATGTGACCTAAGGTCAAAGGTCAGCATACTGTAACTGGGTTTTGATATAGGGGTGACTCTAAAATGATTTTTCTCCAAATTTCTACAGTAAAATGCCACCAAAATGATACCAGAGGTAGAGTGAGATGTCAGGAACAATATGCAAAAAGAATGAGGATGACACCTATGAAGGAATTGATGTGACCTAAGGTCAAAGGTCAGCATACTGTAACTGGGTTGTGTTATAGGGGTGACTTTAAAATGATTTTTCTCCAGATTTCTACAGTAAAATGCCACCAAAATGACACCAGAGGTAGAGTGAGATGTCAGGAACAACATGCAAAAGGAATGAGGATGACACCTATGAAGGAATTGATGTGACCTAAGGTCAAAGGTCAGCATACTGTAACTGGGTTGTGTTATAGGGGTGACTTTAAAATGATTTTTCTCCAGATTTCTACAGTAAAATGCCACCAAAATGACACCAGAGGTAGAGTGAGATGTCAGGAACAACATGCAAAAGGAATGAGGATGACACCTATGAAGGAATTGATGTGACCTAAGGTCAAAGGTCAGCATACTGTAACTGGGTTGTGTTATAGGGGTGACTTTAAAATGATTTTTCTCCAGATTTCTACAGTAAAATGCCACCAAAATGACACCAGAGGTAGAGTGAGATGTCAGGAACAACATGCAAAAGGAATGAGGATGACACCTATGAAGGAATTGATGTGACCTAAGGTCAAAGGTCAGCATACTGTAACTGGGTTGTGTTATAGGGGTGACTTTAAAATGATTTTTCTCCAGATTTCTACAGTAAAATGCCACCAAAATGACACCAGAGGTAGAGTGAGATGTCAGGAACAACATGCAAAAGGAATGAGGATGACACCTATGAAGGAATTGATGTGACCTAAGGTCAAAGGTCAGCATACTGTAACTGGGTTGTGTTATAGGGGTGACTTTAAAATGATTTTTCTCCAGATTTCTACAGTAAAATGCCACCAAAATGATACCAGAGGTAGAGTGAGATGTCAGGAACAACATGCAAAAGGAATGAGGATGACACCTATGAAGGAATTGATGTGACCTAAGGTCAAAGGTCAGCATACTGTAATTGGGTTGTGTTATAGGGGTGACTTTAAAATGATTTTTCTCCAGATTTCTACAGTAAAATGCCACCAAAATCAAACAGAGGTAGAGTGAGATGCCAGAAACATTAGGCTAAAATTTAACCAAGATGATAAGTACTGAAGGAATTCTGAGTCACTTCAAAGCCCATTACTGTAACTGGGTTTTGTTATATGGGTGACTTTTCAAAAAAAATTTTGCTCCAAATTTCTACAGGAAAATGCCACAAAATGATACCAGAGGTAGAGTGAAACACCAGGAACAACATTAAACATTTATGGGATGACACCTATGAAGAGTCCTTGACACAACAGGTCAAAGGCATACTGTAACTGGGTTTTGATAAGGGGTTTTAAAATGGTTTTTTCAAATTTCTTCAGTAAAATGGCAAAATGATACCAGAGGTACAACAGTGAGATGCCAGGAACAATATGCAAAAGGAATGAGGATGACACCTATGAAGGAATTGATGTCTAAGGTCAACAGAAAAACTTATGTACAAATATAAATTAACACAAATCCACCGACACACAGACGTATTCAAACGGTATAAAATCGGATAAGGATATATGACGCTATGGGTGACTCACGGAGATGAAGAGTTTCACTGATATACTTCGTAGTGCAGAGAATACTGTCGATAATCAATAATCAAAATGTAAATCAAAATCATTCACAGAGGTAGAGTGAGTCCAGGAACTGCAAAAAGAATGAGGATGACACCTGTGAAGGAATTGATGTGAGAAAGGTCAATGGTCAATACTGGGAGGCTTCTGTCTGGATAATATACAGGAGGAAGAGGAGGAATGTCATTTTTCTCCAGGATTCTACAGTAAAAGGAGGCCACCAAAAGGACCAGAGGTAGAGTGAGACACCAGGAACAAGAGCAAAAGGAAGGAGGACACCTATGAAGGAGGATTGAGCAGGACCTAAGGTCAAAGGTCAGCATACTGTAACTGGGTTTTGATATAGGGGTGACTTTAAAATGATTTTTCTCCAGATTTCTACAGTAAAATGCCACCAAAATCAAACAGCGGCTCACTTTACCGCGGTGTGAACGTAGAAACATTAGGCTAATTAATTTATTACCAAGATGATAAGTACTGTAGATATTCTGAGTCAGGATAAGGAGGAAAGGAACGGAAACGTCTTTTCAGGAGGAAAAAAATCAGTGCACACTGATAGACGTATAAAAACATGTAAATGTGGTGGATTCTAGCACATTAAACATTTATGGAAATAACACAGAGTCCTTGAACACAACACGAGGCCACACGCAGTCCAACGTTCTTATGGTTTATTTCAAATACCTTCAAAATGGCAGAGAGGCACACAGGCTACAACATCTGGCGCTCGCCGGCCACGAGAGCACCAGGTCGATCAGAGCAACATGAAAAACTTATGTACAAATATAAATTAACACAAATCCACCGACACACAGACGTATTCAAACGGTATAAAATCGGATAAGGATATAAGTGACGCTGGGACGTCTCTCACGGAGATGAAGAGTTTCACTGATATACTGTGCGTAGTGCAGAGAATACTGTCGATAATCAATAATCAATAATGTAAATCAACATCATTCACATTCGTTACAGCTTTGGTCCGAGGAACTGAAAGACGAAGAGCAAGACGACCTGTTCAGGAGGAGAAACCATGGCAACCATGGGAGTCTTCTGTCTGAATAATATACAGGAGGAAGAGGAGGAGGAAGAGGAGGAGGAGGAGGAGGAGGAGGAGGAGGAGGAAGAGGAAGAGGAGGAGGAGGAGGAGGAGGAAGAGGAGGAGGAGGAGGAGGAGGAGGAGGAGGAGGAGGAGGAGGAGGAGGAGGAGGAGGAGGAGGAGGAGGAGGAGGAGGAGGAAGAGAAGAAGGAGGAGGAGGAGGGGGAGGAGGAGGTGGAGGAGGATGAGGAGGAAGAGGAAGAGGAGGAGGAAGAGGAGGAGGAGGAGGAAGAGGAGGAGGAGGAGATGGAAGAGGAGGAGGAGCAGGAGGAAGAAGAGGAGGAGGAGGAAGAGGAGGAGGAGGAGGAGGAGGAGGAGGAGGAGGAGGAGGAGGAGAAGAGGAGGAGGAGAGGAGGAGGAGGAGGAGGAGGAGGAGGAAGAGGAGGAGGAGGAGGAGGAGGAGGAGGAAGAGGAGGAGGAAGAGGGAGGAGGAGGAGAGAGGAGGAGGAAGAGGAGGAGGAAGAGGAGGAAGAGGAGGAGGAGGAGGAGGAGGAGGAGGAAGAGGAGGAGGAGGAGGAGAGGAGGAGGAGGAGGAGGAGGAGGAAGAGGAGGAGGAAGAGGAGGAGGAGGAGGAGGAGGAGGAGGAGGAGGAGGAGAGAAGGAGGAGGAGGAAGAGAGGAGGGAGGAGGAAGAGGAGGGAGGAGAGGAGGATGAGGAGGAGGAGGAGGAGGAGGAGATGAAGATGAGGAGGAGGAGGAGGAGGAGGAGGAGGAGGAGGAGGAGAGAGGAGGAGGAGGAGAGAAGAGGAGGAGGAGGAGAGAAGAGGAGGAGGAGGAGGAGGAGGAAGGAGGAGGAAGAGGAGGAGGAGGAGGAGGAGGAGGAGGAGGAGGAAGAGGAGGAGGAGGAGGAGGAGGAGGAGGAGGAGGAGGAGGAGGAGGAGAAGAGGAGGAGGAGGAGGAGGAGGAGGAGGAGGAAGAGGAGGAGGAGGAGGAGGAGGAGGAGGAGGAGGAAGAGGAGGAGGAGGAAGAGGAGGAGGAGGAGGAGGAGGAGGAGGAAGAGGAGGAGGAAGAGGAGGAGGAAGAGGAGGAGGAGGAGGAGAGAAGAGGAGGAGGAGGAGGAGGAGGAGGAGGAGGAGGAAGAAGAGGAGGAAGAGGAAGAGGAGGAGGAGGAGGAGGAGGAGGAGGAGGAGGAAGAGGAGGAGGAGGAGGATGAGCTGTCAATCATTTCTCTGTTGTTTGCTTTGATGTTCAGGATCTTTGATCTTTAGCTCCTGGAACAAACAGGAAGTCCAAACCGGTTCAAACCGGTTCAGACTGAACCAGATCAATATCAGAACTGATCAATAGTTTTAATGAACAACCAGTTTATTGATCAGTAATCGATTATTGGTCGATTTGAAGAAAATTTTGACTTTTTTCAAATGATCAGTGATCAACCAATCAGACGGTTTCCTGTTTCCTGTGATGTCACTGTGATGTCACACTGTGCTTTGACTGCAGGTGTAAAGGGGGCGGGGCCGCCAGGGTTCCTATGACGAGGAGTTTCTCCACTGTGTGTGACATCACTGGTTGGTCCAGTTGTTTTGTGCGTCTCCGTGGAGACCGGCTTGGTAGCTGTAGGAACCCTGAGCGCGGCGGCGGCGGCGGCGGCAGGAAGTGATGTCAGTGGTTCGATGAAGCGTTGAAGAAGCCGACGCTGGTCGGCGACTCCTTCACCGTCACCGTGATGAAGTTGGCCGTGACGTCGGTGACGAACACGTGTTCCAGGAGGTTCCGGGTCGGCCGCCAGTCCGTCTCCGTGTCCGACTCGGTGGCGTCGTTGCCGAGGCTGGGCCGGCTGTTGCTAGGATACATGGCGGTGGCGGCGGCGAGCTCCGACTCGCTGCTGCTGGTCTCGTCCGAGTCTCCGGTGCTGAGCTCGTTCAGGCTGCGGTTCTGAGAGCTCAGCCCGTGTTTCCTGTCGTCCTGCCTCCCGACGGCGCCAACGCCGCCGCCGCCGTCCTTCCCCCGGCCCGGCTCCACGCCGCCGCCGCCGCCGCCGCCTGCACCCGCCGCCGAGCGCTGATGTCCGGTCGACATCCGGGTCTCTTTGATGCCGCCGGCTCCGCCTCCCTTCACCACGATGCCGCTGCTCCTCAGACTGGACCTGGACGCCGTGGCACCGCTGGCGCCACTGCTGCTGCCGGCGGCCGGCGGCGCCTTGTTGACGCTCTGCAGGTTGAGCGCCCGGAGGCTCAGCGCCTGATTGGCCCGGTCTCGCTGCGAGGACGCGGACAGCGCGGACGGTTTGGAAAGGCCGGAGTTCTGCTGCTTGTGTTGGACCGAGCCGCTCTGCGCTCCGACCGCGTCCTGTCTCCGCTGAGTCAGCTGGAAGCCGCCGCCGCCGCCGCCGCCGCCGCCGCCGTGCAGACCCAGAGAACCAGAACTCTGTTTCATCGGCGCCACCTTGAACCCGTCGCCTCGGATACCGCCGCCGCCACCGCCGCCGGACTCAGACACGGAGCGTTTGAGCTCAGACCCCGAGTTCTTACTCTGAGCAGACGGAGCTTTGCTGTGGGAGCAGGAGGACAGGGAGCGGCCGGTCCAGATGCCCAGAGACCCGGGTCTGGAGGAGGAGGCGTGGGAGAAGGAGGCGTGGGAGGAGGAGGTGTGGGAGGAGGAGGTGTGGGAGGAGGAGGTGTGGGAGGAGGAGGTGTGGGAGGAGGCCTCGTCCCTGGAGCTCCTGCTCAGGCCGGTGTAGGTGAAGCTGGCCGGCTGCAGCGGCTTCTTGACGCCGGGCCGAGGATCCTCTCTGGACAGTCTGAGGTTCTGGTGGTGGCGAGGAGGAGGAGCAGGAGGAGCAGGAGGAGCAGGAGGAGGAGCAGCAGGAGGAGCAGGAGGGCGGCTCTTGGCCTGCCTCAAGGCCCTCAGGTCGGGGTGAAGCGGCTTCCTCCCGCGCTTCTTCTTGTGCGGCGGGTCCGGTTTGGCGAGCAGGATCTGCGGCCTCTTCTGAGGAACCGGGTGGAGCCGCTTCGCCTTCTTCTGGTGATCTTCATCATCGTCGTCGTCGTCGTCGTCGTCCGAGGAGGAGGAGGAGGCCGAGGAGGAGAGGCCGGAGGAGGAGGAGGACGAGGAGCGGCCATCTTTAACGGTGGGGGCGACCGGCTGCTGGGGAAGAAACACAACACGCATGAGTGACGGAGGAAAACACAACAAGAGGCGAGAAGTAAGGAGCAGAACGACAGGAAGTGGGAGGAGCTTCACCAGAATCTTCCGTGGTCGACCTCTCGGCCTCTTCCCCTTCTTCTGGAACAGAAGCTCCCGCTCTTGTTCTCTGTGAAGGACAACAACAACATCAACAACATCAACATCAACATCAACATCAACAACAACATCAACAACAACAACAACATCAACATCAACATCAACAACATCAACATCTCACCCCGGGGGAAAAAGTCCTGAAAAACTCCGGGGGGAAAACCACCACCTCCGTCCTCACCCCGGGGGAGAAAACCACCTCCGTCCTCACCCCGGGGGAGAAAACCACCTCCGTCCTCACCCCGGGGGAGAAAACCACCTCCGTCCTCACCCCGGGGTTTTCACCCCGGGGGGAGAAAACCACCTCCGTCCTCACCCCGGGGGAGAAAACCACCTCCGTCCTCACCCCGGGGTTTTCACCCCGGGGGGAGAAAACCACCTCCGTCCTCACCCCGGGGGAGAAAACCACCTCCGTCCTCACCCCGGGGGAGAAAACCACCTCCGTCCTCACCCCGGGGGGAGAAACCACCTCCGTCCTCACCCCGGGGGAGAAAACCACCTCCGTCCTCACCCCGGGGGAGAAAACCACCTCCGTCCTCACCCCGGGGGGAGAAAACCACCTCCGTCCTCACCCCGGGGGAGAAAACCACCTCCGTCCTCACCCCGGGGGAGAAACCACCTCCGTCCTCACCCCGGGGGGAGAAACCACCTCCGTCCTCACCCCGGGGGAGAAAACCACCTCCGTCCTCACCCCGGGGGAGAAACTACCTCCGTCCTCACCCCGGGGGAGGAAACCCACCTCCGTCCTCACCCCGGGGGAGAAACCCACCTCCGTCCTCACCCCGGGGGAGAAACCCACCTCCGTCCTCACCCCGGGGGAGAAACCCACCTCCGTCCTCACCCCGGGGGAGAAAACCACCTCCGTCCTCACCCCGGGGGAGAAAACCACCTCCGTCCTCACCCCGGGGGGAGAAACCACCTCCGGGGGAAAACCACCTCCGTCCTCACCCCGGGGGGAGAAACCACCTCCGTCCTCACCCCGGGGGAGAAAACCTCCGACCCGGGGGAGAAAGGCCTTCCTCACCCCCGGGGGAGAAAACCACCTCCGTCCTCACCACCGGGGGGCTCCGTCCTGAAAAGTATCCTCACCCCGGGGGAAACCCACCTCCGTCCTCACCCCGGGGGAGAAAATCCGTTGGTCTCAGTCCTCATGAAAATGTCCTCACCCCGGGGGAGAAAACCAATTGTCACCCCGGGGGAGGTAGAAACCACCTCCGTTTGTTTGAAACCAGTCCTCACCCCGGGGGAGAAAACCACCTCCGTCCTCACCCCGGGGGAGAAAACCACCTCCGTCCTCACCCCGGGGGAGAAAACCACCTCCGTCCTCACCCCGGGGGAGAGAACCAAATAAATAAAGGTTCACCAAATATTTCTAATAAATGTTGGTCTCAGTGATGAAATGTAACAATTGTGGAAGTAGCATTAGTTTGTTTGAATGAAAAGTGAAGCTTCCTGTGTGTAACGTTATAGAAATAAATAAAATAAATAATAAAATTAAGTTCAGTCTGCATTTCACTAAGCTACTGTATATTACATGGTTCATTCTACTTCCTGCTTTCCTGCTCGTCCTAAGTGACACGCCCACTGATGATGTCACGGTTCACAAGGGAAAACCAAGTATTTTTTGGTTCCGCTGCGAACCGACTTTTCAGGTTCCAAACCAATTATTTTTTCAGTCTGAACGCGCCGGCCGGTTCAAAGCTGCGTTCGGGAACCAGAACCGTGGCGGAGCGCTGCCAGTGTGAAACCGCTAACAGACAAACTCACAACACAACAGGAAGTGTTTCTGGGGACACGATAAAGCGAGGGACCGGTCACAGTCGAGGGAGTTTGTTCGGTTATTGATTATGATCATATTAGCTTAGCATTAGCCTGTAGCCTGGTCCCTCACTATTTTGTGTCCTCCAGAAACACTTCCTGTTGTGTTGGAAGGACACACACACCTACCTTTTGTGAAACGCTGCCAGGAGCCTGGGGTCCAGGATGTTCTCCTCTGGTTCCCAGCTGTTGTGTCTGAAAACATCAGAACAAAGACTAGTTTATATACATATAGATTATTATTCGCCAATATGGACTTTGTCAGCACAAAATATTATTTTAAATAAAGTTCAGTGTGTTTGAATGATGTGTTGACGCTGCAGTGAGCAGGATGGAGAAATCAATAAACCAATAATAATAATAAACCTATCTGTTGACACTGCGCTGATCAGGTAATGAATCAATAATCAAGATATTTTCCAATCGATTATAAACAGATTCAGAGCTGATGAGCAGGATAGCTGGTGTTTCTGGAGCTGACTTTGTATTTAAAGGTTAAATAATGAGACGGTTCTGGTCCAGATGTGGTCCAGATGTGGTTCTGGTCACAGACTGGATCAATAGACAGGAAGTGACTGTGGTTGTCTCGTGTTTCAGAGGTGAAGCGGTGGAACCGGAGAACAACCGGACCGGTACCACCTCTGACCACCGGGCCCTGGCTCCAGCTGACCCGGGTCTGGTCCGGTTCCTCCGGGTCTGGAGCTGCAGCTGCAGCCGCTGCTCGATCGAGCGGCGGAGACGGAGCTGCTGCAGCCGAGCACCGAGCCTCCGCGGCGGGCGGGCGGGCCAGGCGGCGGCTGCGGAGGCTCGGTGCTCCTGCAGAACCAGAACCTCAGAACCACCGGAACCTCCGAACCCCAGCCCCCCCTCCTCCCCCTCCCCCTCCCCTCCATTGTCTATGGCTGCTAGCACCGGGGCTAGCAGGCTAACAGCAGCAGCAGCAGCAGCTACTTACTTGGACGACCAGCCCCTCCACTTCACCAGATATTCACACTTCCCCTGCGGACACACAGACACACACACCGGGTCAGAACCGGACTCGAACCGGGAGGAACCTCCGCCGAACCCCCGCGGCCCCCCCTCCCTCCCCAGGCAGACTCTTACCTTCCTGGGCCGTTTGCTCAGGATGCACTCGGCATCAAATACCTGGCCGACGGTGACCCCCTCCATTACTGCTGCAGCCCCTCCGCACGGAGCGAAGCGCGATTGACCTCACACGGCCACCGTACGGCTCTCACATTCACACTATGCACACTTTTTTTTTTTAGACACATACATACAGTAAACAAACAAAAAACATATAGATACATAGGATGGGGTGTCGGTATTATATATTATAGGTATTACTGAATCAAATAGTTGTTTCTGATCATTTATAATACTCTAGGCTTTTCTGTCTTTCATATTTTGCAGTAGCTGCATGTAATATCTGATTTTCTGTTATAAACTTTTTTTGGATGACCATTTGCATTTATGTATATAATGTGTTCCTTGTAAAACAAGAAGATGCAACAAAAACAGTTCCTTTATCATAAGTGAGAAGAGATAATAATAACAAAAAACAAACATAAAAGACTAGAATAGAAAAGATATAACAGGCAACATTTATTATAATATAATATAATATAATATAATATAATATAATATAATATAATATAATATAATATAATATAATATAATATAATATAATATAATTGTAGCCTCAGTGTGTTCACCGTTGCCCCGTCGGTCCGGGGGCGGAACCTTTCTCCGCGGGGCTGCAGTGAGGCAGTCGGAGCGGGTTGAGCGCTGCACCGCTGTTATGAGAGTTTCCTGTCTGTTTGGTAATGAGTGGAGCGCGGAGCTGAAAGTCACGGCAGCTTTTCTCTCAGGTAACAAGATTTAATTAATCATCATAATTATTATTATCGATCCTGGTTGTCTACGTCACTGATCGGTCGGAGCTCAGGCTCCGTTCTGTCCCGGTACCGGTTCGATTCCCGGTGATGAGGCCAGATGCAGGACAGAAGGAGGAAACATGCTGCTTTTCTGTATCTGCTTTGTCATTTTATAACTCTGTTTATCACTTTACGATTCTACACTAGAATATATATTGTCATGTAAATCTATGCACAATAAGCTTGGCTACATATAGAGGAGAGGGTCTTAAAGGGATAGTTCAACATTTAGCAGTAGGTTTGTTACCTTTAATTGTCGGTGCAAGCTGTTTTTAGAACGGCGGAGCAGAGCCGTGAGCTGCTTAGAGCTACGCTACGGAGGCTCATGGGATTTCTTGGTTTCCCTCATCAAACTCATCAAATACACAATCCAACAACTCCACAACGCTCTGGTGGACAAGTTGTGACCTGCACATTCACCACGCTATGAGATAATAACACAACGTTACCACACAGAGTTGTTTTAGAGGGAAATACAGAGACTGTTGATAAAAAACCCTAACCCTTTAATATTGATTATTGATCAGGTCTGTCCTCTGTCCTCAGGTGTGGAGCCACTGCAGGCCCGTCCATGTTGCTGTCTCTGCTGCTGCGTCCGTCCCTCTGTCCGCCTCACGCCGCCCTGCTGCGGGCGCTGAGGCGGCAGCGACCTCTGACCCTGCAGAGCCGAGGAGCCAAGAGCGGCGGCGGCGGTGGAAGGAGGAGCCGGGCCCGCGAGGACGACTGGAAAACCAGGAACAAGACGGCGCTGACGTACATCGCGGCGGCCGGCGTGGGGATGATCGGCCTGTCGTACGCCGCCGTGCCGCTCTACAGACTCTACTGCCAGGTGAGGAAACACCGTCTGTCAACGTGGAGACAAAGAGTGATTTTCTGCCTCTGCTCTGGTCTCACATCTGGGCTTATTGTGACAGAACGGTAGCTCCTATCAGAAAGAAACCCAGACCGTCATCGCTGTCAGGACTTCCTGAACCATCTGCTGTGATTCTGCTGTTTCTACACTAAATATTTTGGAGACAGTTGCGAGTTTAAAACATCGGTCCGTTCTGCTCCTCTCAGAAAATCTTTGTATTGGAGTCAATGAGGAGCAGAGACAGACGTGGCCGCACTCAGAGGCTGATCATTCAAATTCTGTAAGTCTCTCTGATATGTTGAGCACATGGTGAGAAACACAACAAGTTTGTTTACAAATATGGAAAAAATCATGTGTGTAGAGTGTAAACTGTGTCCAGGAGGAGGGTGGAAAGGGAAGAAATTTGTATTTTTTTACGGCTCTCTCCCACTCTGACCGATGATGTCATCACTCTGACACGAACATTCCGTGCCATACACACCCATTATAATCTCACACTTCTCCAAATATGGTCATGGTCAGACAGCAGGAGGCAGGACAGGATGTTTCCAGATGTTTGACTTCCTGTCTGTGTGTGTGTGTGTGTGTGTGTGTGTGTGTGTGTGTGTGTGTGTGTGTGTGTGTGTGTGTGTGTGTGTGTGTGTGTGTGTGTGTGTGTGTGTGTGTGTGTGTGTGTGTGTGTGTGTGTGTGCTGGTCAGGCGTCCGGGCTCGGCGGCACGGCGGTGGCGGGACACGACACGGACCTGGTGGAGACGATGACGCCGGTGAAGGAGCGCGTCCTGAAGATCACCTTCAACGCCGACACCCACGCCAGCATGCAGTGGAACTTCAGACCGCAGCAGACCGAGATCTACGTAAGGAAGAGACCCGAGTCCACGCAACCAGAACCAGGTCCAGGAGGTTCACCATGACACTGACGCTCCCGGTGTGTGTGTGTGTGTGTGTGTGTGTGCAGGTGGTTCCAGGTGAGACGGCGCTGGCGTTCTACAGAGCCAAGAACCCCACGGACAAACCCATCATCGGCATCTCCACCTACAACGTGGTGCCGTTCGAGGCCGGACAGTACTTCAACAAGATCCAGGTATCTGTCTGTCTGTCTGTCCCTGAATCTGACCTCTGACCTCTGACCTCTGACCTCTGACCTGCCTCCTGTCTGCAGTGTTTCTGCTTCGAGGAGCAGCGTCTGAACCCCCACGAGGAGGTGGACATGCCCGTCTTCTTCTACATCGACCCGGAGTTCGACGAGGACCCGCGGATGGCGCGGGTCAGCACCATCACGCTGTCCTACACCTTCTTCGAGGCCAAGGAGGGCCAGAGCCTCCCGCTGCCCGGCTACAGCTACAACTAGGACCAGGACCAGGACCAGGACCAGGACCAGGACCTGGACCAGGACCAGGACCTGGACCAGGACCAGGACCAGGACCCAGGACCGGGACCAGGACCAGGACCGGGACCGGGACCAGGACCAGGACCAGGACCGGGACCAGGACCAGGACCAGGACCAGGACCAGGAGCAGGTTCTGCTTCACGCCTCAGCCCGAGCTAAAGGACAAATGTTCCCAGACTCTGACGTGTGTTTCACTAAATCATGAGACACACGAGCCACGAAGAAGAAAAACTTTTATTTTGAAAAACACTGTACTTCCTGTCGTCAGCAGCAACAAACTTTCAGATCTGTGTGTGTGTGTGTGTGTGTGTGTGCGCGCGTGTGTGTGATAATCAGCTGAAGGTCTGTATACTGTATAATGATAATAAACAGAAACCAGTGAGTCGACTGAATGAAACTAAACATGTTTTATTTTCTTCACACCAGCGTCCGGTGAGTTCAAGTGATGGACAGAGTGTGGGATCCTTCAGTTCTGTTCAGTTAGAAATAATCCTGACTGTATGTGAGGGGGGGTGGGGGGGGGCAGCTCCTGTAACAGGAGTTATTACACAGAGTTTATATGATACAATATGATTGAAATGTATTTATTATAAACTGAATGTTGCAGGTGGTTTTGGTTTTGTTTCCATCTGAAAAACAAAATAAAGAATTCACTTGTTGCAGGAGACGGATCAGTTTTTACCAACCGTCTGTGATTTAGTTTTCAAATGGTTTTCACAAATTAAATTCATGCATTGGTGTCGATTACAGACAGAACGATGGGGGTCGGTGTCTGAAGTGTCGCCGACACTTTGTTTTGTTTGATCTTGATTTATTCTGTTTTTTTGTTACTTCATTTGAATTTGACCCACTCATTTGAGCTACTTCTAGCCTAGATGTGGTTACAACCCCTAGCAAAAAGTATGGAATCACCAGTCTTGGGCGAGCACTCACTCAGACATTTTATTCTGTAGAACAATCTCAGATAAAAAGCATGAAAAAATAATGAAGTTTTTCAAAAGTGCAACTCCTTGGCATTCAGAAACACTAAAACAAATGAATGAAAAACATTGTGGTGGTCAGTAAATAGTCATTTTATAGACCAAGCACAGGGAAAAAAATATGGAATCACTCCATACTGAGGAAAAAAATATGGAATCATGAAAAACAGATAAAGAAATAACAATCAAAACACATCACTAGTATTTAGTTGCACCACCTCTGGCTTTTATGACAGCTTGCAGTCTCTGAGGCATGGACTTTGACAAACAGTATTCTTCATCAATCTGGTGCCAACTCTCTTTGATTGCAGTTGCCAGATCATCTTTGCAGGTCGGAGCCTTGCTGTGGACCATTTTTTTCAATTCCACCACAGGTTTTCAATTGGGTTGAGACTGTTTGCAGGCCATGACATTGACTGGAGTGTCTTTCTCCAAGGAATGTTTTCACAGTTTTTGCTCTGTGGCATGATGCATTGTCATCTTGGAAAAATTTCATCATCCCCAAACATTTTTTCAACTGAAGGGATAAGAAAGCTGTCCAAAATTTCAATGTAAACTTGTGCGTTTATTGAAGACTTAACCACAGCCATCTCCCCAGTGCCTTTACCTGACATGCAGCGCCATATCGATATGGGGCTGCATGTCAGGTAAAGGCACTGGAGATGGCCTTTACCTGACATGCAGCCCCATATCGATATGGCGCTGCATGTCAGGTAAAGGCACTGGGGAGATGGCTGTGGTTAAGTCTTCAATAAACGCACAAGTTTACATTGAAATTTTGGACAGCTTTCTTATCCCTTCAGTTGAAAAAATGTTTGGGGATGATGAAATAATTTTCCAAGATGACAATGCATCATGCCACAGAGCAAAAACTGTGAAAACATTCCTTGGAGAAAGACACATCCAGTCAATGTCATGGCCTGCAAACAGCCCAGATCTCAACCCAATTGAAAACCTGTGGTGGAAATTGAAAAAAATGGTCCACAGCAAGGCTCCGACCTGCAAAGATGATCAGACTGCAATCAAAGAGAGTGGCACCAGATTGATGAAGAATACTGTTTGTCACTCATCAAGTCCATGCCTCAGAGACTGCAAGCTGTCATAAAAGCCAGAGGTGGTGCAACTAAATACTAGTGATGTGTTTTGATTGTTATTTCTTTATCTGTTTTTCATGATTCCATATTTTTTTCCTCAGTATGGAGTGATTCCATATTTTTTTCCCTGTGCTTGGTCTATAAAATGACTATTTACTGACCACCACAATGTTTTTCATTCATTTGTTTTAGTGTTTCTGAATGCCAAGGAGTTGCACTTTTGAAAAACTTCATTATTTTTTCATGCTTTTTATCTGAGATTGTTCTACAGAATAAAATGTCTGAGTGAGTGCTCGCCCAAGACTGGTGATTCCATACTTTTTGCTAGGGGTTGTATATGCATTGTTGATATGTAAATTCTGAAATAAAATAAAATCTGATCATTAAAAAGAAAGAAAAGAAAGAAAAGTAATGGAACAATTGGATGTACATAGAACATCAGACAATTGCTCATATTAATCAGAGAAAAATAAAGTCTTAAGTATTATACTATATAGTAGTATACATACAGATATGCACAGAATTAACAGTGTTGAAAAAATAGAATATTAGTGAATAGACAAATAAATAAAAAGACGTTGAGATAAGAAGAAAAGGAAATAGAATAGATGATTCCTCTTTGAAAGGTTCTTCTTCTCCTTCCAACCAGATGTGGTGTCGGTCTTCCGGTCCAGGGGGGGCGGTGCCGCGCCGCGCGCCCCCGCCGCCGCCGCCGCCGCCGCCGCAGAAGAAGAAAAAGAAGAAGCAGCAGCAGAAACAGTTTGTTGTGGTTCCGTCGCTGCGGTTGGACTCTGGATCAACACAACTGTAATAAACAACAACAACAAAAATAACAACAACACAACCGAAGCTGTCGGAACCCCGGAAGTGATTTTCCCTCCCTGAGTTCGTGGCTCCGCGGCATCGAACACGGTAAATAACGAGCCCGTTGCTGCTGCTGCTGTTAAAGCTGCTGGTGGTGGGGTCGGCGGGTCTAGAAGCTTCTGGCTGCTCAGACCACAACACGTTACATCAGAGTAACGTTACATCAGAGTAACGTTACATCAGAGTAACGTTACATCAGAGACAGACAGACAGGTCACTGAAGGACAGACTGTTGTGTTGCAGCGTTTAAATAAAGTTTTACACCTGAAGTGAAACATAAACAAACAGTTAAACCAGTGAAATTTATCATGTCTGGACTGTGTCTCCTGATGTCTCTGTCTCCATCCTGTCTCTGTCTCTGTCCCCGCCTGCAGGCTGAATGGCTGCCGTCCTCTGGTCCCTGCTCGTCCCCTGGCTCCTCCTCCTGTCCTCGTCCTCAGCTCACAACGACTTCTTCACCTCCATCGGTGAGTTGAGTTCAGCCTCAGTGACTGACCTGGTCCTGGATCTGGTTCTGGAGTGAAACTGGACCTGTGTGTGTGTGTGTGTGTGTGTGTGTGTGTGTGTGTGTGTGTGTGTGTGTGTGTGTGTGTGTGTGTGTGTGTGTGTGTGTGTGTGTGTGTGTGTGTGTGTGTCTCAGGCCAGATGACGGACCTGCTGTTCACAGAGAAGGACCTGGTCTCGTCTCTGAAGGACTACATCAGAGCAGAGGAGGACAAGCTGGAGCGGATCAAGAGGTGAGAGACACAAACACACATGGACAATAAGATTTATTCTGAATCGTGACTTCCTGTCGGCGCCGTCCAGCAGCCGTCACTCCGTCTTAGTGAAGCGTCTGGTGATCAGGAAAACATCCCAGAGTGGTCGTTGTGATGTCATAAGGAGGTCAAACACCCTGAATTAATACAAATTAGACATTGCTTTATGTTTGTCACTTGTTTTGCACGATTTATGTTTGTCACGTTTTGCACAATTTATGTTTGTCAAAACAAAAGAAAAACAAATTTATGTTTGTCACGAAACACACAATTTATGTTTTGTTCTGAGATTTATGTTTGTCACGTTTTGCACAATTTATGTTTGTCACGTTTTGCACAATTTATGTTTGTCACTTGTTTTGCACAATTTATGTTTGTCACTTGTATTGCACAATGAAAAACAAAACAAAACAAAAGAAGAACAAATTTGACCACGGACACAGAAACACACGAATAGGCTGTTTGTTCTGAGACTGAAGAACGCTACTTTTTAAGTTGATGTACGTTTAAATTAGGATTTATGGATTTATGGAAATATTATAGAGAAATAAAAAAAAATAGTTTTTTAAAAATTCCATAAAAAGTCGTAACATTTGAAATAATAATAATTTCTAAATAAAAGTTTAAACAAAAACCCATTCCCTCTTGAACCAGACTTTTATTCTGCTGTTGTTGTAGTTCCCATCCTGGTCAGTAGATGGTGCTGTCACACCCCTAGTTCTGTTGTCCTCCTGTGTGTGTGTGTGTGTGTGCGTGCAGGTGGGCTGCCAGGCTGGACGTGCTGTCGGCTGCAGCCACTCAGGACCCCGAGGGCTTCCTGGGTCACCCCGTCAACGCCTTCAAGCTGATGAAGAGACTCAACACGGAGTGGGGGGAGCTGGAGAGTCTGGTGCTGACCGACACCACTGATGGTGCACACACACACACACACACACACACACACACAGTATTTACATCCATATTGACTACCTACTAACCCTGACCCACACACATTACATCCATATTGTTTACCTACTAACCGTGTGTGTGTGTGTGTGTGTGTGTGTGTGTGTGTGTCAGTGTTCATCTCCAACCTCACCATCCAGCGGCAGCACTTCCCCAACGACGACGACCAGACCGGAGCGGCCAAGGCTCTGATGAGGCTGCAGGACACGTACCAGCTGGACGCCAACACCATCTCCACCGGCGAGCTGCCAGGTAAGCCCCGCCCACCTGGCAACAAGCCCCGCCCACTACGTACCCAACAAGCCCCGCCCACGCAGCCCAGCACCAAACAGTTTTGTGTGGAGACAGGAAGTGAATTCAGACCTTGTTGTTGTCGTCCCCATTGATAAATAAATAAATAAATCTATAAGAAGATTTTACATCAAGGACCCGAAATTTACACAAATTAAACCACGGACCCCCGTTGGACAAAAGTTTTTCAGTCAATGTATACGTTCAAATTGGAGCCAATGGCGTGAACTTTTGAAAATATTGTAGAGAAATTTCTGGAAAAAAGTGGTCGGGTTTCTTTAAAAAAAATAAAAGATAAAAAAAGATTTCTCAAAAAAGAAAAAGAAAAAAAAAGTTTGATAAATTTTAGAAAAGTGGTAAAATTTCAAGAAAAAGTTAGAAAAAACCCCCCCCCCCCCCCTTAAATCCTCTCACGGACCCCACTTTGTTGCCACGCGGCCGCCATCTTGGCTCGTTTCTCAAACAGTTACCAACGTCAGAAATGTAGTCTTGTTTTGTTTTTTCCAAATATTTCATTGAGAACACGATACTTCCAGTCACAGAAATACAATTGACCTTTTCTTTTTTAATACAACAATCACATCTACGCCCAAAGAACAAAACAAAAACACTCTGAGAAGAAAATAATTCAATTAAATTGCAAAGTGCAGTGTCATAAACAACAAACAACTCTAGATTTTGCGCACTGGACCTTTAATATTATGAATAATTTAATCTATGGAGGCAGTAATATTTCTTTCCGTCCCACTCAGGCGTGTCCTCAGGCCCCGCCCACCAGACGGCGCTGACGGTGGACGACTGCTTCGACCTGGGGAAGGTGGCGTACTCGGAGGCCGACTACTACCACACGGAGCTGTGGATGGTGCAGGCGCTGAAGCAGCTGGACCGCGGCGAGGCGTCCGGCGCCGTGGACGCCGTCACCATCCTGGACTACCTCAGCTACTCCGTCTACCAGCAGGGGGCGCTGCAGAGGGCGCTGCGCTACACCCGCAGGCTGCTGCAGCTGGGTCCGCACGCACGCACACACACACACACACACACACACACACGCACACACACAGAGACACACACACCTGAACCAACGCTTCATTTAATTAATTACACTCAGTTGTTGTTGTTGTTGTTGTTGTTCAGATGCGACGCACCAACGAGCCAACGGGAACCTGAAGTACTTTGAGTATCAGCTGAGCAAACAGAGGAGGGAGGAGGAGGAGGAGGAGGAGGAGGGGGAGGGGGGGAGGAGGGGGGAGAGCCGACCTGACGACTACCTGCCAGAGAGGAGGAGCTATGAGGAGCTGTGTCGAGGAGAGGGAGTCAGGATGGTGAGAACACACACACACACACATTAACACACTGACCATGTCTCCGTAGCGTAGCTCTGAGCAGCTCACAGCTCTGCTCCGCCGTTCTAATAATAGCTTGCACCGACAATTAAAGGTAACGAACCTACTGCTATGACTATAGGGGTTATGGTGATGGGCCAGTTTGACTAAATGTTGAACTGTCCCTTTAAAGCTCTAAGATGGAAACACTTTGATACGTTCATCGATCGTCAGATAATTTGATTGACAGGTGGATGTAACCATGGTTACACACACTCTCTCCTCCTCCTCCTCCTGTCAGACTCCTCGCAGGCAGAGCCGCCTCTTCTGCCGTTACCACGACAACAACCGCCACCCGCAGTACGTGATTGGTCCGGTGAAGCAGGAGGACGAGTGGGACCGCCCCCGCATCGTCCGTTACCATGACATCGTGTCGGACGGAGAGATGGAGAAGGTCAAAGAGCTCGCCAAACCCCGGGTGAGTGGAGAGTCCTGTTAGTTTCCAACACCCCCCCTGCCCCCCCTCCCCCCCACCCCTCCTCACCCCGCCTCACCCCACCCCCCCCCCCCTCAGTCAGGTGGGGGTGGGGCCGCGTGTCTCCCTGTAACTGTCGGCCGATTGGCTCCACAGCTGCGGCGAGCCACCATCTCCAACCCCGTCACCGGCGTCCTGGAGACGGCCCACTACCGCATCAGCAAGAGGTAAGACTCCGCCCCCTCCCTCCCCCTCCCCCCTCTCCCCTCCCCCTCCTCCTCCCCCCTTGTGTCCTGACAGGAGTAGAAACAGGAAGTGACATCATTACTGTGAGCTGAAAGACTCTGTGACGGGACAGACAGAGACAAAGGGTTAAAAGTCTGTCAGTTAGTCCAGGAGGCGGGGCCAATCAGAGACTGAGGGCCAATCAGAGACTGAGGACCAATCAGAGACTGAGGGCAAATCACACTGAGGGCCAATCACACTGAGGGCCAATCAGACTGAGGACCAATCACACTGAGGGCCAATCAGAGACTGAGGACCAATCAGACTGAGGACCAATCAGACTGAGGACCAATCAGAGACTGAGGACCAATCAGAGACTGAGGGCCAATCAGAGACTGAGGACCAATCAGAGACTGAGGACCAATCAGACTGAGGACCAATCAGAGACTGAGGACCAATCAGACTGAGGACCAATCAGACTGAGGACCAATCAGACTGAGGACCAATCAGAGACTGAGGACCAATCAGACTGAGGACCAATCAGACTGAGGACCAATCAGAGACTGAGGACCAATCAGACTGAGGACCAATCAGAGACTGAGGACCAATCAGACTGAGGACCAATCAGACTGAGGACCAATCAGACTGAGGACCAATCAGACTGAGGACCAATCAGAGACTGAGGACCAATCAGAGACTGAGGACCAATCAGAGACTGAGGACCAATCAGAGACTGAGGACCAATCAGACTGAGGACCAATCAGAGACTGAGGACCAATCAGAGACTGAGGACCAATCAGAGACTGAGGACCAATCAGAGACTGAGGACCAATCAGACTGAGGACCAATCAGAGACTGAGGACCAATCAGAGACTGAGGACCAATCAGACTGAGGACCAATCAGAGACTGAGGACCAATCAGAGACTGAGGACCAATCAGAGACTGAGGGCCAATCAGAGACTGAGGACCAATCAGACTGAGGACCAATCAGAGACTGAGGACCAATCAGAGACTGAGGACCAATCAGAGACTAAGGGCCAATCAGAGACTGAGGACCAATCAGAGACTGAGGACCAATCAGAGCCTGAGGACCAATCAGAGACTGAGGACCAATCAGAGACTGAGGACCAATCAGAGACTGAGGACCAATCAGACTGAGGACCAATCAGAGACTGAGGACCAATCAGAGACTGAGGACCAATCAGACTGAGGACCAATCAGAGACTGAGGACCAATCAGAGACTGAGGACCAATCAGAGACTGAGGACCAATCAGACTGAGGACCAATCAGAGACTGAGGACCAATCAGAGACTGAGGACCAATCAGACTGAGGACCAATCAGAGACTGAGGACCAATCAGAGACTGAGGACCAATCAGAGCCTGAGGACCAATCAGAGACTGAGGACCAATCAGACTGAGGACCAATCAGAGACTGAGGACCAATCAGAGACTGAGGACCAATCAGAGACTGAGGACCAATCAGACTGAGGACCAATCAGAGACTGAGGACCAATCAGAGCCTGAGGACCAATCAGAGACTGAGGACCAATCAGACTGAGGACCAATCAGACTGAGGACCAATCAGACTGAGGACCAATCAGAGACTGAGGACCAATCAGACTGAGGACCAATCAGAGCCTGAAGACCAATCAGAGACTGAGGACCAATCAGACTGAGGACCAATCAGACTGAGGACCAATCAGAGCCTGAGGACCAATCAGAGACTGAGGACCAATCAGACTGAGGGCCAATCAGAGTCCAGTGTCTCAGATCCAGATTGTTCTAAATGTTCAGTCCTGGGGCCTCATTCTCCTGTGTTTCCTCCGTTCGCCGCCGTACGTCGTCTTTCCTACAGTTTTATAAATGCTGCCCCTGGTTGAACTCCAGCCTCCTGGACTGAAGCAGCTCAGAGAGTGACTCCTCTCTCCTCTGTCTGTCTATCTGTCCCGTGTCTCCTGTCTGTCTGTCTCTCCGTCTCCGTCCCCGTCTCCGTCTCCGTCTCCGTCCCCGTCTCTGTGTGCTGTGATTGGTGGAGTAGCTCAGACGAGCCACGGTCCACGACCCTCAGACGGGCAAACTGACCACGGCCCATTACAGAGTGTCTAAGAGGTAAGAGCAGCTGGAGTCTCTACCTGCTCCCCCCTGCCCCCCCCCCTCCCCCCCTCCCTCCCCAGCCCCTGACCTCTGACCTCTGACCTCTGACCTCTGACCCCAGCTGTCCCTCAGTGTCTCTGCTCTGTCCTCAGCGCGTGGCTGGGAGCCTTCGAGCACCCGGTGGTGGACCGGATCAACCAGAGGATCGAGGCGGTGACGGGGCTGGACGTGAGCACGGCCGAGGACCTGCAGGTGAGGAGGGGGCGGAGCTACGGCGGCTCGCAGGCAGGCTCAACGCGCTGCAAACAGCTGTCACATCTGTAACGCTGCTGTGTGTGTGTGTGTGTGTGTGTGTGTGTGTGTTCAGGTGGCAAACTACGGCGTCGGGGGACAGTACGAACCTCACTTTGACTTTGGACGGGTAAATATGAACGATGACCTTGAGGAAGAGGAGGAGGTGATGATGATGATGATGATGAACAGGAAGTCGGTAAACAGCTGTGTGTGTGTGTGTGTGTGTGTGTGTGTTGTTTCCACAGAAAGACGAACCCGACGCCTTCGAGGAGCTCGGGACAGGAAACAGGATTGCCACCTGGCTGCTCTATGTCAGTGAGCCCCGCCCCCTCTGAGTGACATCATCGTTAACCAGCTGCAGCTCAGACTCTGACTCTCTCTCTCTCTCTCTCTCTCCTCTCGGTGCAGATGAGCGACGTGCCGGCAGGGGGCGCCACCGTCTTCACCGACATCAGAGCTGCTGTTTGGCCCAAAAAGGTCAGAGAGAAAAATCACACAAACATCTACCTTTATTTTGAAGGAGCTTTAACACAAACATCTACCTTTATTTTGAAGGAGCTTTAACACAAACATCTACCTTTATTTTGAAGGAGCTTTAACACAAACATCTACCTTTATTTTGAAGGAGCTTCAACACAAACATCTACCTTTATTTTGAAGGAGCTTCAACACAAACATCTACCTTTATTTTGAAGGAGCTTTAACACAAACATCTACCTTTATTTTGAAGGAGCTTCAACACAAACATCTACCTTTATTTTGAAGGAGCTTTAACACAAACGTCTACCTTTATTTTGAAGGAGCTTTAACACAACATCTACCTTTATTTTGAAGGAGCTTCAACACAAACATCTACCTTTATTTTGAAGGAGCTTCAACACAAACATCTACCTTTATTTTGAAGGAGCTTAAATACAAACATCTACCTTTATTTTGAAGGAGCTGTAACACAAACATCTACCTTTATTTTGAAGGAGCTTCAACACAAACATCTACCTTTATTTTGAAGGAGCTTCAACACAAACATCTACCTTTATTTTGAAGGAGCTTTAACACAAACATCTACTTTTATCAATAAGTTAATTGAAGGACACTGATCACTTGGTTCAGTCGATGACATCATCATCAGCTGACTGATCGATGACATCATGTGTCCGTGTCTCCAGGGGACGGCCGTCTTCTGGTTCAACCTGTACGCCAGCGGGGAGGGCGACTACCGCACCCGCCACGCCGCCTGTCCCGTCCTGGTGGGCAACAAGTGGGGTGGGTGACATGATGACACGTTACCATAGAGACCTACCTGTTGCTGCTCGCTGTTGCCCGACCCGTCTCACCCCCCCCCCCCCGTGCCCCCTCCCCCCCCCTCCTCTCTCCACAGTCTCCAACAAGTGGATCCACGAGCGAGGACAAGAGTTCAGACGGCGCTGCAGCCTCCGTCCCACCGACTGACAGGCTCCGCCCCCTCCTCCTCCCCCTCCCCCTCCTCCTCTTTACAATGTGAATGTATAATGACTGAACTTTGATTGACAGGCCGTCTGCTGCCCCCCCCCCTCCTGTCGCGTGTCAGTGTTGAAGCTATTTCAGCCTGGAGGTCGTTCACTCTGTCGGACAAACAACAGATAAACGCTGACATTTAGAGGAGGCACGCTGTGTACCGCGCACACGCACACGCACACACGCACACACACACACACACACACACACACACACACACCTCCCTCTGCACTTCGTCCTCATGTTTCTTTCTTTTATTTAAACACGTGCAGCAGCAGAGCACAGTAGCGTGTTGCATTCACTGGAAAGAAAAAGCTCTGGTTTTCTGAGTAATTTATTATAAAGGAATAGTTCACCAAAAAATGAAATCCCCCCTCATGCTGATGAATGATTTTTTTATTCCTCAAAGGTCATCTGGACCCAGGAGGCCGGTTCCTAGTCCGACCACAACTTTCTACATACATATAGAGTAATAGGGCCTGACACGAAAACGTCCATAAAACTACAGAACAACCCTTTAATATTCCTCCACACTGCTTGTCCACTGCAATCCAAGTGTCCTGAGGGGAGACAGTTTTTACAGCCAGCGGAGCTCCATCTCTCTGCACCAGCCGCCGCCTGCATTGCCCCACTTTTGTGTCGGCCCCTTTCATTTTTTGGTGAACTATTCCTTTAACCGCTGCGGTCAAGTCAACCTCCACTTCATCACGG
The DNA here is from genome assembly GCA_030347415.2 of Decapterus maruadsi. Taxonomy (NCBI): domain Eukaryota; kingdom Metazoa; phylum Chordata; class Actinopteri; order Carangiformes; family Carangidae; genus Decapterus; species Decapterus maruadsi. The sequence goes on from CM064888.1 coordinate 709,475, forward strand.
ATCTATTAGATCTATTATGATGTGTAAATGCTCCACTTGAAAAAATACAGTCCATCTCTCCTTGGTCTTGTTTAGTGCTACATGGACACTTCAGGAAGAGCGCGTCAGGACGGATTTCAAAATAAAAGTCACCTTCCAAAACGCTGTAGGCTGATGCAGGGAAGGAAAAACAGAACACCAGAGCCGTCTGATGAAGCAGCTTTATTTTGAAATCCGTCCTCGCGTCACTTGCAGGTGGAACTTCTCGCAGGATTTTTAGTTGGAAAAAAAAACTCTGAAAAACAGGAAAAACGTTGTCGCTTCCTTCGCTTTTTTCCCTCCAGTTCAGATTTTTACGTTGGTTGCCTGAACGCAGCACCGTTCTGAAAATACCTTTAAATCAGTTCCAGTTCTTTTTGTGTCTCAACACTGAAAATCAAATGTGACGTTATTATTATTAATATTTTTAATCTCATTTAAACTGTTTGAATATTTTATTTCGGTCACTTTTACCCTGGTGACATCACTCTGACGTCACTTCCTGTTTGCACTAGATTTACTTTTATTCGATTGTTATTATTATTATTTTATTATCCAGTTGAAGAAAATACACACAAACAAACACACGACGTCATCGGTGTGAGAGGAAAATGAAACGACTGAACCGTCACAGCAGGTCCGTCACTGTTCACCGTCCCCCTGGAAACACTTCACACCTCCTCCATCCCTCCTTCATCCCTCCTTCATCTTTCCTCTACCTCTCCTTCATCACTCCTTCACTCCCCCGTGACCTTTGACCTGTGTAACTGAACTCCACTTTTTGCCGTGAAGAGACGATTGAATCTGAAGAACTTCCTGTTGATTTGTTGTGATGAGTTTCTGATCAGATCAATAAAACAAAGCGTTTTTATTTTTCTTGTTCGACCTGAAACTTTGTGTTTGACCTGAAAACCACTTTAATTCAAATTCATGAAACAAAAACATTTTATTTGGTTAAAAACTGGAAATATTTAGACAAAACCAAACCAGGTGATGAAGAACGAACATGATGACATCATTTTATTCTCATGTGACGTTCAAAGACCGTCGGTAATTAACAGCAGCTTCGTGAGTGAAGTGTCTTTAAACACAGTCTGTGTGTAGTTCACTGACATCACGTCACAGGATCAGACCCGTGCGAGGCGTTCAGGCGTCAGTCGCTGCAGTGGGACAGGCAGCCAGGGCGTGGTGCGTTCAGGGGTCGGGCAGGTTGTAGTCTGGCGGGTGGTTGCCCCCCCGGAGGCGCCCGAAGCAGCCGAGCAGCAGGTCGACGGCGGTGGAGACGGTGGACTGGACCTCGTCCTGGCTCCGCCCCCTCAGAGGGTTCACCTCCACCAGGTCCACGCCAGACAGCAGACCTGCAGGACCAAGGTGCGTTCAGGGACCCTGGGGATTTTTTTTTTCCATGCAACTAACGATTGTTTACATTACAGCGTAAAGGGATAGTTCAACATTTAGTCAAACTGGCCCATCTATAGTCATAGCAGTAGGTTTGTTACCTTTAATTGTAAGTGCAAGTTATTTTTAGAACGGCGGAGCAGAGCCGTGAGCTGATTTCCCTCTAAAATCAAACTCAAACTGATTATTAAATCATCAGAATAGTTGATAGTTGCAGCTCTAAAGGCAGGAGGCGGTGTCGTCACCTGTCTGACAGAGGTGTTCGGTGATGTACACGCCCTCCCTGTAGGTCAGCCCTCCCACTACAGGTGTGCCGGTTGCCGGGGTAACGGAGGGATCGATGGCGTCGATGTCATAGCTGAGATGAATCGGCTTCTTCCCCCTAATCAATAAATCAGTATTAAAATTAATAATAATGAAGGTCTTAAACTTCTGTTCCATCCTCTGTTCTGTGCAGCGGCGGCGGTGGCGGCAGCGAGGGGGCGGAGCTCACCTGGCCGACAGGTAGTCACACGCCTCCTCCATCACCCTGGAGACGCCGAGCTGGTCCACCTGAGACATGGAGAACACCTTCACCCCCAGCAGCTGCAGGATGTAGCTGTCAAAATAAAAGCCCTTTTATTAATGTGTGAAAAAAATGATAGTTGAGAGGAACTGGTGTTGGAGTTGAAGGTTGTGGGTTCAAGGCCTAACCGTGCCTTCTACCACCATCTTACCTAGGGCTGTTACCATGGCTACCATGCTATCTGCCATCGCCATCTTACTTAATGCTATTCTACCTATTGGAGTTGAAGGTTTCTACTTACTATGACTATCTTCCATCTATTCCTATCATCTAAAGCTATGGTGCGGGGGAGTTACTCCCGCACTTCCCTGGCGTCCTGACTTCTCCATCACCATATTATCACCGCACGGTACGGTCTTGACTTCAACTCCATCACCATATTATCACCGTCTGAGTCTCTGGCTCCTGGTGGACGGTCTTGAACTCACAACCTTCGACTCCAACACCAGTGGTGTAAACCTCTCGACTACCCAGCCGGGACTTGTAGTGACTGCTACGGCCTCAGCACAGCAGCAGAAAGCAAACACAGCAAAGGTGACCAACAGTAGAAATTCCCAGGTGAGCCTCTCAGGTTGGACGGTGGTCTAGTGGAGAAGTTCCTGTCTTTGGACTCAGAGGTCGGAGGTTCAAATCTGACTCCAACCAAACCAACTCCTAATGCCGCGTAACTGTCCTTTATTCATCTCATGAGTCAGTCTGAACAATTAATTTCATTTCCTGTTTCTTTGCCGAGGAGGACGATGCACATTAATGAACTATTTAACTCCATGGCGTCGTGCAAGTGGAGGATTGAGCTCAGAGCGAGTTAAGGAAAAATACGCAGCACACGTATGTTGATGAACAAAGTGAGACTGGAGGACAGGAGGACAGCTGCTGCTTCTGGTCAGCACAACAGTGTCTTGTCTTCACTGTCCTCTAATGGAGACAAACATGCCCCCAAAAAACAAGACACACAATCAACATGTAAAGCTTTTATTTAGAAACCAATGAAATGAGCTTCAGTCCATCTGTGTCTTCAAACTCAACAAATACTAGACAACAATCACAATCATTTAGTCTCAGTTAGAAATGTTTGACCAGCTACAAACTTACACACTTCCTTGCCAGGTCAGAGACACGTTGCCAGGTCAGAGACGTTTAACAAATGATTGATCAGAGAGTGGGGCCCCCTAGTGGCTGGAGGGCCCTCAGCAGCTGCCTAGTCCGCTTATGGGGGGGGGGGGGTCTGACCTGGAGGATGTGGATCACTCTCATATTTTGGGGAAATGTTATTTTGGGAAATGGTTTGTAGGAGCTCCAGCAGATATTAGGACCTGTAGAGCCTCAGACTTTGTTTCTGCCAGTTCTCAGAAGAGAGAGTTAATCGATCACTAGAAACAATAAACAACTGTGTAAGAACTCTTTACTGGACAGACTGACACAGACTGACACTAGAGAATATTATGCAGCTTCCTCTTTAGTTTGTATTTGTTTTTGTTGTTGCAATAATTTGTCCATTTATCCAATTAAGTGATGAAAAACCAAACAAAACCTGGACCGGACTCACTGTTCTGCTGGATCCACGTCCCTCAGGCCGACGTAGACCAGGTCTCTGGCCCAGACGCACGGCTCCACCCAGGAGAAGTTTGGTAGAGCAGGAACCTGGAGACAGAGACGCCATGAAGGAACCAGGACGCTCACCTGGACACGGCTCACCTGTCCGGCCGCGTCCAGGTGAGTCTCACCTGTCCGGCCGCGTCCAGGTGAGTCTCACCTGTCCAGCCGTGTCCAGGTGAGTCTCCAGCCGTGTCCAGGTGTGTCTCACCTTGTCCCGCAGCTCGTGGACCAGGTGAGACTCACCTGTCCAGCCGTGTCCAGGTGAGTCTCACCTGTCCAGCCGTGTCCAGGCGAGTCTCACCTGTCCAGCCGTGTCCAGGTGAGTCTCACCTGTCCATCCGTGTCCAGGTGAGTCTCACCTGTCCGGCCGTGTCCAGGTGTGTCTCACCTGTCCGGCCGTGTCCAGGTGTGTCTCACCTGTCCAGCCGTGTCCAGGTGAGTCTCCAGCCGTGTCCAGGTGTGTCTCACCTTGTCCCGCAGCTCGTGGACCAGGTGAGACTCACCTGTCCAGCCGTGTCCAGGCGAGTCTCACCTGTCCAGCCGTGTCCAGGTGAGTCTCACCTGTCCAGGTGTGTCCAGGTGTGTCTCACCTGTCCGGCCGTGTCCAGGTGTGTCTCACCTGTCCAGCCGTGTCCAGGTGAGTCTCACCTTGTCCCGCAGCTCGTGGACCAGGTGAGTCTCACCTGTCCAGCCGTGTCCAGGCGGGTCTCACCTGTCCAGCCGTGTCCAGGTGAGTCTCACCTGTCCAGCCGTGTCTCACCTGTCCAGCCGTGTCCAGGTGAGTCTCACCTGTCCAGCCGTGTCCAGGTGTGTCTCACCTGTCCGGCCGTGTCCAGGTGAGTCTCACCTGTCCAGCCGTGTCTCACCTGTCCAGCCGTGTCCAGGTGAGTCTCACCTGTCCAGCCGTGTCCAGGTGTGTCTCACCTGTCCAGCCGTGTCCAGGTGAGACTCACCTGTCCAGCCGTGTCCAGGTGAGTCTCACCCGTCCAGCCGTGTGTCTCACCTTGTCCCGCAGCTCGTGGACCAGGTAGGACATCGGCTGTCCGTGCATGTTCCCCGTGTTGGAGCTCAGCGGCGTGTTGATGTCAGCGTGGGCGTCGACCCAGACGACGCTCAGCTCCCCGACCGCCGCCGCGTGGCCGTGGATGGAGCCGATGGCCAGACTGAAGGAAGGGGAGGAGGGAGGGGGGTCGTTTTATTGTTTTAGAGGTAAGTTCATGCAAAACTGTTGCTAGAGCTGAGCAGCTCATGGCTCTGCTCCGCCGTTCTAAAGGCAGCTTGCAGCAACAATTAAAGGTAACGAACCTACTGCTGTGACTATAGGGATTATGGTGATGGGACAGTCTGACTAAATGTTGAACTATCCCTTTAACTACAATCTTTCTGTAACTTGCTGGTTGCTCGTTTTACCGTCTGACAGAAACTTTATGAGACGCTCATCATGTGAACTACATCAACGCTGCTCGCCACGTCTGGTTCTGACTGGTCTCCACATGTGGGCGGAGCCTGACGATGTCACAGTGACCTCCAGTCTGTGTGTCCTGGTGGATGATTGACAGGTGGAGTCTACTTCACTGACCTGTGGTCTCCTCCCAGCATCACGCTCGTGTGTCCGTCCCTCTTCACGCGCTTCACGGCGTCCGACAGCCTCTGGTTGGCTCCGCCCACCGCCCTCGCGCTCTTGACCAATCCGATGGGTTTGTCGTCGACGACCTCATCGAACACCAGGTTCCCATAATCCTTCACTGCACAACCTGCACACACAGACGGCATCAAAGAGCTGGACTGTTGCCGGGCAGAAAAACTCACCAGGATATAAAACTATAATATTAATACAATATTCATATATTCATAATATTATAATAATAAAACTACATAGAACTGTCAAAACAACAACAATAAATCACATTAATAACAATATTATATTTCAACTTTATGGACGACTGTATAATAATAATAATATCTATTGACTCCGTCTGCCACTGGTTTATTTCCCAGAATTCCCTCTGTGTGTGTGTGAACATTGACAGTGTGTGTGCTGTTGCATATATTATAATATAATATAATGTTATATATTATATACTATACATACATGGTTTGACTCGTCCCAGTTACACATTGATGTTTGTGACCTTTAACAACAACAACAACAACGACGACACGGTCAAGTTTTGTCTCGGTGAACAAACGTGTGATGAGTTCAAGTTCCACGGGAAAAGTTAACGTTTATTCGTCCCGTGTTGTTTTACAGTGAAACGATGACTCATTGGAGAAAAACACAAGTTAGTAATGATGATATAATAATATGTTTATGAGGTTGTCATAGAAACGTGGCTTTAACTCATTTGTCTCAGTGGAAAATTAATAAAGTTTTATTAGAAATTAATTTTAAGAAATAGAATAAAGTTTGTAAATAAAACCTTGAAGCTGTTTATGAAACTCACTACTGTGAATGAGCACACACACACACACACACACACACACACACACACACACACACACACACACACACACTGATCTATTTCTGTGTGTGTTGTTGAGGATCAAGGTCGCCCGTCTCTGATCTGGTCGCTGTGTTTCCATTAATAAATGTGTGTGTGTGTGTGTGTGTGTGTGTGTGTGTTTGTGTGTGTGTGTGTGCGCAGCATGACTCAGCTCACGTGTGAACACACACACACACACACAGACACACACTGATCCTGCTCAGCGCTGTAAGTCTCATCAGGTTTAACATCCCAGAATAACCGGTGTCAGCTGATCAGGATCAATAACATGAACGATCGATAGAGGAACGGAGGTCAGTGAACGCACCACGAGGCTCTCTCTCTCTCTCACCTTGTTCCTGCAGCTTGTGAACGAGTCCTGCAGCTCGGATCAGGTCTGGACCCTGGTCCACGCCCCCCCTGGGCTGCACACACACACACACACACACACACACACACACTGTAACACACTGTAGAGATCATTAATGCACCCCCCCCCTCTCCCTGCAGGTCAAATGAAAGGTCACTGCGGCTGGTTTTTGGCGAGGAGGTCTGGATGTCCCGAGTTTCAGAGTAAAAGTCCATTTTTTGGACCCGTGTATTTTAACGACATCCGTGACCTTTAACCTCCGCCTACGGGATTTTACAATTGTATTTTAAAGTAAAGATTTTAACAGATTTCACCACGAAACTTCCCATGTTCATCACTCACATTGAGACAAATACTTTTTGTATTACAAGTTTTGTCAAATTCTATGTTTAAATATGTAAATGAGGTGCTACATAATGAAATATGCTAATGCTAATTTCCTGAACGATGGATAAAACCCCTTTAAAAATGTTTGTTTTGTTGACATATTAAGAGTCAGAAGTTTTTACAGAGGGGATTTTGGATTTTATCTCTTTTCATCAGTAACAAACCGTCACCAGCCTAAAGCCCATGTAATATATATATAATATATAATAGAGCCCTGGAGAAATGTTGTGTTTTTGCAGCTAAAACAAGTGGCCAGGAAGGGGTTAAATATGTACTAAATAAATAAATAAACTAAACTAAACTATGTATGACAAATATTTTGGGAGTAACTGATGTCTCCATTTTGTCCAGAGGTAATGAAGTGGATCATCTGAGGGTATTTCAAATAATTAAAAAAAAAAATCTCATTTTGGGAAAATAATATCATATACACAATAACAAATGGAACAACAGCAAACACCATAAACTGTTTTAAACAAATCAATCATCAAAACCTATCCTTATGGGTGTTATCTGAAGACAATCAGTCTATTAATGAATTCTATGAAACAATGTGTGTTTCAAATTGAAACGTAACCGACGGCAAATTGTGATCAGAAGAAAAACAGTTTGTCCTCCTGACCTCTGACCTCACGGTGTCCCATACACTTTACAATTGACACGTGACGTGACAAAATGATTAATGATGACGTCAACAAGGCCAAACTACGTGTAAACTACTTTAATGTTTTATTTTCACCTCTTTATACAAGATCTCTTTTTCTTTTTTTTTCTTTAAAAAAAAAATCAAATTTTCTTTTCTTTTTAAATACAAAATACAAAAAAAGCAAAAGACGGAGGAAGGTGTTGGTGGAGAATAAACGGAACAAATGAAACAGAATAGAAATAAATAACACACACACACACACACACACACACACACACACACACACACACACACACACACACACACACACACACACACACACACACACACACACCTGTCCCTTGGAGAAAGGCGCTCCGATGATTCCCACCGACCGATGATGATGATGATGATGATGACGTTTACAAACAGTCACCGCGAGCTGCCTCATCCTCCTCGCGCTGCTCATGTTGACGACAGTTAGCTCCTACACATCTATACACACTACACACACTACACAAACACACACACTACACCGACACACACCGACCGGCGGTGCAGGACGTCCTATAAAACCACCGTGTGACGTCACAGCACCGGCCGTCCCTCTATCGGAACAGCGCGGGGAGGGAGGGGGCGTGACGTCACGTGACGGTGTTTCCCAGTGTGTGAGTGAGTGTGTGACACAGAACACGGAGTTTAAAAATATAAACAAATAAATAATATGATAATATTATAATAATGACAATAATAATAATGTTAATAGTAACTATAATAAAATACTGACGCCAATAACAATTTAATTATAAATTATACAAGTTAATTTTGAATTTCCCTGTAAGGGATTAATAAAGTATATCTCTACTCTAACAGCCGATAGTTCTTCTCTCCTTTCCTCTAAACGTGAACACAAACCCCAGTTTTTAGTGAAAAACACTAGTGAGCAGTGAAACAGAGACACACGGTTGTTGTTCACTGTAAATGATGCTGAGCGCGAGTTCCTCCAGAACTGGTTCACGTGCTGCGTCTGTTCCCTCAACAGGTGGAGTTGTCGTCTTCAACCTGTGCTTCAGTTGTGTTGACGTGTGCTCAGCGTGATGCAACACAACAGCATCACAATGAACATTTTGCTGAAGCCACTGAACGTCTCTCGACCCACTGACGTTACTCCCTCTGCAAAGCGTTACTCTGGTAAAACTGATCTTTATTTGATGTTCCTGGTCGTCACGGGGACGACAGGAGAAACCACAGAAGAAGAATAAAGGGAGGCGTTTGTCGACCTCGAGGCTTTTCATCCTGTTTTTTATGTTTGTTCAGAATTTAATCGTTCACCTCAAAGTTTAAATAATTAAATTCACTTTGATGTCATTTCATTTGTTGAAGTTTCAAATTAAAAGCCTGAAGCAGCGAAACCGCGTGAACCCGTTGATCCTCACAGCTGGTTGTCATGACAACACATCCACCTGCAGCAGGGTTGGTTCTTCCAGTGGAATGTTTTTTTATATATATTTTTTGGCTTTTTATGCCTTTATTGATAGGACAGTAGAGATGAGACAGGAAATGGGAGGCAGAGATGGGGGAATGACATGCAGCATAGGGCCGTCCGACGCGGGACTCGAACAGGGGCCGCCTGCAGCGGGGACTATAGCCTCTGCACATGGGGCGGGTGCTCTACCAACTGATTTCTGCAGTCGCGGTAAATGCATGGATTTCTATCACACAGACTGACATGTCATGATGTCATGATGATGTCATCAGAGTTCAGACAGAACAACACAAACAGACGAGATGGAAACAAAACCGTTTTTATTCGTGTCACATCAGTAAAAACATGAAACACTGATGGAGATGAAGGTGTGTGTGTGTGTGTGTTAGAAGTAGCTCTGCAGCGGTTCTCCCAGGATGTTCTCCATCTCCTGAACGACCTTCTGCACCTGCTGCTCCACCTCCTCACACTCATCTGCAAACACACACACACACAGATGAAGCTGCAGCAAAGAGAGGGTGTGTGTGTGTGTGTGTGTGTGTGTGTGTGTGTCTGTGTGTGTGTGTGTGTGTGTGTGTGTCTCACCCTCCATCAGCTCGGCCAGGAAGGGAATCGTCTCCGGCAACAAAACCATGTAGTTCTCCTTCAGCTTGGAGGCCAACTCCATCAGCAGGAGGAGGGAGGAGAACCTCACCTGAGGAGGAGGAGGAGGAGGAGGAGGACGAAGAGGAGGAGGAGGAAGAGGAGAGAAGAGGAGGAGGAGGAGGAGGAAGAGGAGAGAAGAGGAGGAGGAGGAGGAGGAGGAGAGACGAGGAGGAGGAGGAGGAGGAGGAGAGAAGAGGAGGAGGAGGAGGAGGAGGAGGAGGAGGAGGAGGAGGAGGAAGAGGAGGAGGAGAGAAGAGGAGGAGGAGGAGGAAGAGGAGGAGAGGAGGAGGAGGAAGAGGAGGAAGAGGAGGAAGAGGAGGAGGAGGATGAGGGAGGAGGAGGAGGAGAGAAGAGAGAGGAGGAGGAGGAGAGGGGACGAGGAGGAAGAGGAGAAGAGGAGTAGGAGGAAGAAGAGGAAGAGGAGGAGGAAGGAGGAGGAAGAGGAGGAGGAGGAGAGAAGAGGAGGAGGAGGAGGAGGAGGAGGAGAGAAGAGGAGGAGGAGGAGATGGGGGGGAGGGGAGAGGAGGAGGAGGAGGAGAAGAGGAAGAGGAGGAGAGGAGGAGGAAGAGGAGGAGGAGGGGAGAGAAGAGGAGGAGAGGAGGAGGAGGAGAGGAGGAGGAGGAGGAGGAGGAGGAGAGGAGGAGGAGGAGGAGAGAAGAGGAGGAGGAGGAGGAGGAGGAGGAGGAGGAGAGGAGGAAGAGGAGGAGGAGGAGGAAGAGGAGGAAGAGGAGGAGGAGGAGGAGAGAAGAGGAGGAGGAGGAGGAGGAGGAGGAGGAGGAGAGAAGAAGAGGAAGAGGAGGAAGAGGAGGAGGAGAGAAGAGGAGGAGGAGGAAGAGGAGAGAAGAGGAGGAGGAGGAGGAGAGGAGGAGGAGGAGGAGAGGAGGAGGAGGAGGAGGAGGAGAGAAGAGGAGGAGGAGGAGGAGAGGAGGAGGAGGAGGAGAGGAGGAGGAGGAGGAGGACGAGGAGGAGACAGATATGATCATCAACAGTCTCTGTGTTTCCATTCTGAAGATATTTTCCCAGAAAACTGACTCCAGTCCAGGTGTGTGTGTGTGTGTGTGTGTGTGTGTCTCACCTCGGCCTGTGTGTGTCTGCTCTTCAGTAGAATCTGGTAGTTGAGGTTTTTCCAGGTGGCGTCGTTGCCCACGGCGACAGAGAACTGCCCCACACAGGGCACCAGGTGCTGGGAGACTCTGGTCCGGTACAGCTGCTGCCCCCCCACCAGGTTCTCCACCTACACACACACACACATTCATTAACACACCTTTACCTGCACACTGACAGTAGCCCCGCCCCCGGTGGCCCCGCCCCCTCACCTGGTCGACCAATGGGCTGAGCAGGGCGTCGGCTCGCTCCTTGTTCAGGAAGCTCTGCGTGTCGTAGAGGAAGATCTTCTGCAGACAGTCCAGCACGAACCGGAGCATCAGAGTCCAGGTGGCCTCGTCTGGGGAGCAGAGGACATCACCATGACAACCACGACCACGAGATTTTTAGAACGGCGGACCAGAGCCGTGAGCTGCTCAGAGCTACGCTACGGAGGCTCATTATGGGATGTCTTGGTTTCCCTCATGCATTTGGAGTTGTTGGATTGTGTATTTGATGAGTTTGATGAGGGAAACCAAGACATCCCATAATGAGCCTCCGAAGCATAGCTCTGAGCAGCTCACGGCTCTGCTCCGCCGTTCTAAAAATAGCTTGCACCGACAATTAAAGGTAACGAACCTACTGCTATGACTATAGGGATTATGGTGATGAGACAGTCTGACTAAATGTTGAACTGTCCCTTTAAATGCGTCTCTTGCTCCCACGTAGGAGGAGGTTTTCATGAAAGTGACACTAAAACTAAATGATGATGATGAAGGTGATGATGAAGGTGGTGATGATGATGATGATGATATTGAAGGTGATGGTGATGATGGTGATGAAGGTGGTGATGAAGGTGAGCCTACCTGAGCTCTCCTTCCTCTGCAGCAGCTCCGTGAACGGTTTGACCAGGTTTCCAGCGAACAGGACGAAGAGTCCTTTGAGTCTGTGAGCGACGGCGTCACACAGACGGAAGAAGGTGAGCAGCCGCTCGTCGCCGCCGCCGCCGCGGCTCCAGTCCAGCAGCTGCAGCACAGAGAGGAAGAAGAAGATGATGTCATCTAGTAAACGAAAAGGAAACCCGCTGCAGCAGGAGCACGCCGCCGTCAGCACACGGCGTGGCGGTGGCGACCGTGACCTTACCTTGAAGAAGAGCGGCCTGAACGTGACCTCGGACAGTTTCATCACCATGGCGATGAGACAGTCGATGACGGCGCCCTCGATCTGCGACGTCTTCTCCAGGTCGTCCTGAGGAGGAGACAAAAGGGGGAGGAGTCAGCGACGCAGCGTTCACCTGAGGGTCGGCGGCGGTGTCAGCGTTAGCAGCGGCGGCGGATGGACTCACCTGTCCGTGTTCGGCGCGGAAGGCGAGGGCGGACAGGAAGAAGGAGGTGAGCTCTGATTGGTGGAGGCTGAGCTGCTCTCTCTCCATGTGGCTGATGTGTTCCTTCAGGATGCTCATCAGCGCCCCCAGCTGGGCCTAGAGGGCAAAGGATAAACAACTACATTACCCACAAGCCCCGGCTCTGAAGGAAACGCTCTACTACTTCCTGTTCTGATGCCTGGCCTGATATTCATCCAGGCCTGATATTCACAACTTTAAAGGGACAGTTCAACATTTCGTCAGGTCCTCCTCTCACCATTATCCCTCTGTGTTCACTGAGCAGCTCACGTCTCTGCCCCACTGATCTCAAAACAACATGCACCGATTGAACTGTCCCTTTAAATCAATTTGTATAAAAGTATCACAAGGACAAGACAACACTATCCGGACTCACCTGTCGATCCACCACCAGGTTGCTGTAGCACCTGCTGAGGGTGGGCAGTAGGACCCTGGGGGGCAGCTGGGTGGCCAGGGTGCTCCTGAGGGAGGAGAGACGTAGGGAGAGCTGGGCGGAGGAGGAGGAGGAGGAGGAGGAGGAGGAGGAGGAGGAGGAGGACTCCACCTGCCGAGTCAGCCGACACACCTGTAGGAACAGGAAGTGATGATGTAATGAGACCAGATGTCCAAGGTTATTATACTTTTAAAGGGATACGCCAACTTTAAAAAAAAAAAGAAAAAAAAATGTTAGCGTATCCCTTTAACATTCTTCATGTTGAAGGGGGCGTGGCCTCACCTGGAGCGTGGCGTCCTGCAGGTAGGGGCTCATGAAGTGCGGCAGCGTCTCGGTGACCCTCTGCAGCGCGGTGACGGCGCTCAGCAGGTAGATCTCGTTGGTCAGCAGCTCCTTCCTGTCCGTCAGCGTGAGCAGCACGGCCGGCATCAACCTATGGGAGCGCAGACAGACAGCTGTCAATCAAACAGGCCACGCCCTCCTCTCCACCGCCACCGTACAGGTCAAACCGGCGTGATGTGCATCACCTGGGCAGCTGTGGGATGGCGAGGGCCTTGATGGTGGCAACCAGCTCGGCGATGCAGAGCAGGGCGCTGCCCGTCACGTTCTTCTCCTCGCGCGCCGACGCCACCAGCTCCACGGTCTGCTGCAGCGCCGGGACGAACGCCTCCTGGTGGGCGGAGCCAAAGCTGCGGCACAGCAGCTTGAGGCTGTAGAGCGCCGTCTGGCGGTTGATGGCTTGCTCCGCCTCCTCCTCCTCCTTCAGCTGCGCGTGGCCTCTACCCACGATGCTCAGCAGGTCGCCGGTCAGCTGCAGGAGGGCGGCGACCTGAGGCTCCGCCCACACGGCGCGGTGCTGCAGCTTGTTGTTGAGCAGCTCCATCGCCTTCCTCCTCACCGACGGCAACCGGTTCCCCATCAGCCCCCGCGTCACCGAGATGAAGGTTTCCATGGGCAACAGGGCGTTCACCTGGCGACACAGAGACAGCAATCAATCTGAGGTTCTACTGGTTCTACTGTGGTTCCACTGAGGTTCTACTGAGGTTCTACTGGTTCCACTGAGGTTCTACTGAGGTTCTACTGAGGTTCTACTGAGGTTCTACTGAGGTTCTACTGGTTCTACTGAGGTTCTACTGAGGTTCTACTGGTTCTACTGTGGTTCTACTGAGGTTCTACTGAGGTTCTACTGGTTCTACTGAGGTTCTACTGTGGTTCTACTGAGGTTCTACTGAGGTTCTACTGTGGTTCTACTGGTTCCACTGAGGTTCTACTGGTTCTACTGAGGTTCTACTGAGGTTCTACTGAGGTTCTACTGAGGTTCTACTGAGGTTCTACTGGTTCTACTGAGGTTCTACTGAGGTTCTACTGGTTCTACTGTGGTTCTACTGAGGTTCTACTGAGGTTCTACTGGTTCTACTGAGGTTCTACTGTGGTTCTACTGAGGTTCTACTGAGGTTCTACTGAGGTTCTACTGAGGTTCTACTGAGGTTCTACTGGTTCCACTGTGGTTCTACTGAGGTTCTACTGGTTCTACTGGTTCTACTGTGGTTCTTCTGAGGTTCTACTGGTTCCACTGTGGTTCTACTGAGGTTCTACTGGTTCTACTGAGGTTCTACTGTGGTTCTACTGAGGTTCTACTGAGGTTCTACTGAGGTTCTACTGAGGTTCTACTGGTTCTACTGAGGTTCTACTGAGGTTCTACTGGTTCTACTGTGGTTCTACTGAGGTTCTACTGAGGTTCTACTGGTTCTACTGAGGTTCTACTGTGGTTCTACTGAGGTTCTACTGAGGTTCTACTGTGGTTCTACTGGTTCCACTGAGGTTCTACTGGTTCTACTGAGGTTCTACTGAGGTTCTACTGAGGTTCTACTGAGGTTCTACTGGTTCTACTGAGGTTCTACTGAGGTTCTACTGGTTCTACTGAGGTTCTACTGGTTCTACTGAGGTTCTACTGGTTCTACTGAGGTTCTACTGTGGTTCTACTGCGGTTCTACTGAGGTTCTACTGAGGTTCTACTGAGGTTCTACTGGTTCTACTGAGGTTCTACTGAGGTTCTACTGGTTCTACTGTGGTTCTACTGAGGTTCTACTGAGGTTCTACTGGTTCTACTGAGGTTCTACTGAGGTTCTACTGGTTCTACTGAGGTTCTACTGAGGTTCTACTGAGGTTCTACTGAGGTTCTACTGTGGTTCTACTGAGGTTCTACTGTGGTTCTACTGAGGTTCTACTGAGGTTCTACTGGTTCTACTGTGGTTCTACTGGTTCCACTGAGGTTCTACTGGTTCTACTGAGGTTCTACTGAAGTTCTACTGAGGTTCCACTGAGGTTCTACTATGGTTCTACTGAGGTTCTACTGGTTCCACTGAGGTTCTACTGGTTTTACTGAGGTTCTACTGGTTCCACTGAGGTTCTACTGTGGTTCTACTGTGGTTCTACTGAGGTTCTACTGGTTCTACTGAGGTTCTACTGAGGTTCTACTGAGGTTCTACTGGTTCTACTGAGGTTCTACTGTGGTTCTACTGTGGTTCTACTGAGGTTCTACTGGTTCTACTGAGGTTCTACTGAGGTTCTACTGTGGTTCTACTGTGGTTCTACTGAGGTTCTACTGAGGTTCTACTATGGTTCTACTGAGGTTCTACTGGTTCTATTGAGGTTCTACTGTGGTTCTACTGTGGTTCTACTGTGGTTCTACTGGTTCTACTGAGGTTCTACTGAGGTTCTACAGGTTCTACTGAGGTTCTACTGAGGTTCTACTGTGGTTCTACTGGTTCTACTGTGGTTCTACTGAGGTTCTACTGGTTCTACTGAGGTTCTACTCTGGTTCCACTGCGGTTCTACTGTCATTCCACTGTGGTTCTACTATGGTTCTACTGAGGTTCTACTGGTTCTATTGAGGTTTTACTGTGGTTCTACTGTGGTTCTACTGGTTCTACTGGTTCTACAGAGGTTCTACAGGTTCTGCTGAGATTCTACTGTTCTACTGAGGTTCTACTGCGGTTCTACTCTGGTTCCACTGCGGTTCTACTGTCATTCCACTGTGGTTCTACTGTGGTTCTACTCCGGTTCTACTGACCTTGTCCAGGACGTCGTAGGTCTTGTTGAGCAGAACCCTCCAGAACTTGGCGGTGGGTTTGTCGGCGTTCTGCTCCACGCAGCGAGCAGAGCTGTGGATGTAGAGCAGCGTCTGCTCCAGCAGCCTGACACACACAGACACGCACAGACACACACAGACACACACACACACAGACACACACAGACACACACAGAGTTAATGAGGTTCTCAGCAGAACCAACAGGTTCTCGTGTCGACTCAGCAGAACCTCTCACCTCTGCTGCAGAGACTCGTCCTGACCGTCGGCGCTGTCGGCGACCTGCAGGACATGACATCATCACACAGGCTGTTAGTGTGTCTGTGTGTTGTGTGTCTGTGTTGTGTGTCTGTGTGTTGTGTGTCTGTGTTGTGTGTCTGTGTGTTGTGTGTCTGTGTTGTGTGTCTGTGTGTTGTGTGTCTGTGTTGTGCGTCTGTGTGTTGTGTGTCTGTGTGTTGTGTGTCTGTGTTGTGTGTCTGTGTTGTGTGTCTGTGTGTTGTGTGTCTGTGTTGTGTGTCTGTGTGTTGTGTGTCTGTGTTGTGTGTCTGTGTTGTGTGTCTGTGTTGTGTGTCTGTGTGTTGTGTGTCTGTGTTGTGTGTCTGTGTTGTGTGTCTGTGTTGTGCGTCTGTGTGTTGTGTGTCTGTGTTGTGCATCTGTGTTGTGTGTCTGTGTTGTGTCTGTGTGTTGTGTGTCTGTGTGTTGTGTGTCTGTGTTGTGTGTCTGTGTTGTGTGTCTGTGTTGTGTGTCTGTGTGTTGTGTGTCTGTGTTGTGTGTCTGTGTGTTGTGCGTCTGTGTTGTGCGTCTGTGTTGTGCGTCTGTGTTGTGCGCCACCTTCTGGATGAAGGCGGTGGAGCCGAGCAGCTGAGCGATGAACGACACCGACAGGAACTTGAAGTGTCGCAGCTCTTTGCCGCTGTGCGCCTCCACGCTGAAGATGAGCTCCTCCACCTCCTGCTCCTCCTGCTGCTCCTCCTGCTGCTCCTCCTGCTGCTCCTCCTTCTTCTTCCTGCCTCCTCGGCTCCGCGCGCTCGGCTTCGCTGGAGCTGCGGAGGACGGAGCGCTTTATTCTGAAGGTCTGAGCACGGTTACTTCCTGTTCTCTGAGATTTAAACTGGAACTTACAGGTTGATTTTGTAAAACTGTAAAAACTTTATTGATCAGTTTGTGACTTTAGAAGGATGTTGTTCTGACAGATGTTCTACAGATGTTGTTGTTGTGCCAGATGTTGTTGTTGTTGTTGTGCCAGATGTTGCGTGTCTCACCGTCGTCCTTGTCGTCCGGCAGCTGCAGCAGGAAGTTGAGGATGTTGATGAGGGAGGTGAGCTGCTCCGACACCTCGAACTGACAACACAGAGACACCCAGAAGTCCATGTCGCTGTCCAGCGCCGCGTCCTGCACACACACACACACACACACAGTTAATCTAATTTTTTATTTTTTAATCTCTTCCTGGCGTCTGATTTTTTAAAAATCTCAAAAAAAAAATCGATTTTTGGGTAAAAAATAAAATAAAGGGCTCAGGGAAAAAAAAGCCCCCTTTTCTCCAAAAAATTAGATTTTTTAAAAGAAAAAAATTTTTTGATGAAACCCACCCAAAAGGAAAAAATAAAAAAAATTTTTTTTCTGGATTTTTAGTCTGCATTTTTAACACCAAATAATTATGACTGTCTACAGACTAAAAAAGGCTCATAAATGTACAATCGATTTATAATAAAAAAAAAAAAAAGGAAAAATTCAAAAAAAATTGAAAAAAAAATCGATTTTTGAAAAATAAAAAAAAATAAAAAATAAAATAAATAAATCTCAGAAAAATCGATTTTTGAAAAAAAAGCCCCCTCCAAAAATTCTCCAAAAAATTAGATTTTTTAAAAGAAAAAAATTTCTCAACAAAAAAAAAAAAAAAAAAAAAAAATTGAAAAAAGAAACCCACCCAAAAGGAAAAAACTAAAAAAAAATGACGATTATTTTTTTTTTTTTAAAGAAAAAAATTTGGGGGGGGGAAAGAAATTTTAAAAAAAAGAAAAAAAAAATTCAATCGATTTTTGAAAAAAGAAAAAAAAAACGATTAAAAAAAAAAATCTAAAAAAAAAAAAAAAAATCGATTTAAAAATTGTCCCCCAAAAAATCGTGATACTTGTGTCAGTGGATTTTCCCTCCTGACCAGCGGCGTCTCACCTTCTCGCCCACGGAGCTGCCGGGCCGAGCGGCGTGCAGCTTGAAGAGGAGGAGCATCAGGACCCAGAGGAAGTGGGCGGGGCCGAGCGTGGCGACCAGCTGGACCAGGACGGGCTGGCGGCGGTGGGCGGGCACGTGAGGCAGCGCGTCGGCGAACACGTGCATGATCCTGGCGACCACGGCGTGCACGTGAGCCGGGGACTGACCGTCAGACAGCTGGTGAGCCTGAGGAGGAAGAGGAGGAGGAGCAGAGCTTCGTCACCACCAACCAGCTGCTGTGCCTGCGTGTCGGCGTCGCCATGACAACAGATGGGA
This sequence comes from Decapterus maruadsi, assembly GCA_030347415.2. NCBI lineage: Eukaryota > Metazoa > Chordata > Actinopteri > Carangiformes > Carangidae > Decapterus > Decapterus maruadsi. The sequence goes on from CM064888.1 coordinate 727,545, forward strand.
GTGTGCGTCGCCATGACAACAGACGGGTACCTGGATGAGCGCCGGTATGACCATGTGCAGCGTCTTGTCGATGACTCTGAAGCTGTAGGCGTCGTCCATACGGAGGATGTTGGCGCCCATGAAGGTGAAGATGGGCATGATGTTGTGGAGAACCTTCTCCTGCAGGAGGAGAAGACACAGGTCAGGGACTGAGGAGAGGCCACGCCCCCTCCTTCATCATCATCATCATCATCATCATCATCATCATCATGATGAGGCTGAACTCACGGGGAAGATGGCGGCGACGGCGCCGAGCAGCAGCAGCGCCTGGTGGTGAGTCTGAGGCATCTCCGAGACCCGGACGCACTGGACCACCAGCTCCACGCTGAACCGGTCCTCGTCCAGGACGTCTGAGGTCACAGGTCAGAGGTCAGAGGTTAGAGGTCAGATCCATCCCTCCATCCAGCCATCCATCCACCAGGTGGCGACCTACCTGTTTCCGTGGCGACGGTCTTGTCCGGCGAGATCCTGCTGCAGACGTTGAGGAGGCAGCTGAGCAGCAGCTGGCGGCTGTACTCCACGTTGGTCTGAGCCTCTGCTCCGGGCTCCAGGCTCCTGACACACACACACACACACGTACGTCAGCGTGGCGCCACTCACCTGATGAGAACAGGCCCCGCCCCCTCTGCTGCAACAGGCCCCGCCCCCTCTGCTGCAGCAGGCCCCGCCCCCTGCCCCGCCCCTACCTGGCCAGCAGGGAGAAGAGCGCCGGCACCAGCAGCGTGGCTCTCCTCAGCTTCTTCTTGTGCTGCAGCAGCTCCAGGATCAGCGTCGCTCTGTGCCAGCGGACAGCGCCGCCGTCTGGACACGCCACGGCGCCCGACTCCGCCGCTCTCCTGCAGGGGAGGGAGGGGGGTGGGGTTATATTTGATTACAGGTCCATCATGTTATTATTATTATTTCTTATCATGAACATCATGGTCACCTCTGGGTGCGGCTGCGGCGGCTCTGCTGCACCGTCACCGCCACCGCCGACCTCTCAGGAGGAGACAGCTCATTGGCCACCAGCTGGCCGTCGACCGAGATCTGTAGAGGGAGGGGGGCAGGGGGGGGGGGTCAGTGGTCACATCACGGCTGAAACACATGATCACATATTGATAACGGTATTGATTATTGATGATTGATCTGACCGCTTTGAAGACGCTGCTGATGGTGTTGGAGAGCTGAGGACTCCTGCTCTCCTCCAGGAGGTCGAACAGGACGGAGAGGAGGCGCTGCTGCACCGACTCCTCCCCCAGCGCCGAGAAGAAGGACTTGGAGATCTGGGGGGGGCGGGATATGTTGGTTGTGTCTTTGATTATGAACCTGGTCTGAACCGGTCCAATCAGGATTAAACTGGCCTGAACTGGTCTAAACCGGTCTGAACTAGATTGAACTGGTTTGAACTGGTCTAATCAGGTCTGAACTGGTCTAAACCGGTCTGAACCGGTCTGAACTGGTCTAATCAGGTCTGAACTGGTCTAATCAGGTCTGAACTGGTCTAAACTGGTCTGAACTAGTTTGAACTGGTCTGAACCGGTCCAATCAGGTCTGAACTGGTCTAACCCAGTGTGAACTAGTCTGAACTGGTCTAATCAGGTCTGAACTAGTCTGAACTAGTCTGAACTGGTCTGAACTGGTCTAAACCGGTCTGAACTAGTCTGAACTGGTTTGAACTGGTCTAATCAGGTCTGAACTGGTCTAAATTGGTCTGAACTAGTCTGAACTAGTCTGAACTGGTCTGAACTGGTCTAATCAGGTCTGAACTGGTCTAAATTGGTCTGAACTAGTCTGAAGTGGTCTGAAGTGGTCTAATCAGGTCTGAACTGGTCTAAATCTGTTTGAACTAGTCTGAACTGGTCTGAACTGGTCTAATCAGGTCTGAACTGGTCTAAACCGGTCTGAACTAGTCTGAACTGGTCTAAACCGGTCTGAACTGGTCTAAACAGGTCTGAACCGGTGTGATCTGACACTGACCTGCTCCAGCGCGGTGACCTGGCAGCTGGGCGTGTCGGGCGGCGTGTCGGGCGGCGTCTGTCCCGGCGGCGGCGGCGTCCTCATGGCTCTGATGAACAGGTCCAGACAGACCTGGTCCTGGACCAGCAGGGGGGCCGAGGCCGGCGTGAACTTGCCCAGCAGCAGCTGCAGCAGCTGGGCCTCGGCCCTCAGCGGCGAGGGGGCGTCCGGCGTCTGCTCCAGGAGACGCTCCAGGGCGGGAAGCAGCGCGGCGAGGACCGACGGGCCGTCCACCTGGCTCAGTGACGTCATCAGGTGGGCGGCGGCGTACGACGGGCAGGACGGCGCCTGGACGACGTGCAGCAGAGACATCATGGCCGCCTGGAGACGCTTCTTCTTCGTGGACTCGTCGTGGAGGACGCCCAGCGCCTGCACACACACACACACACACACACACACACACACACACACACACACACACACACACACACACACACACACACACACACACACACACACACACACACACACACACACACACACACACACACACACACACGTTAGGTCCCGGCGCTGCCATGCGCGGCGATTCGGTCTATAATATCGCTGCCGTCTCTCGTCTCCTCACCGTGCTCAGGTAGGCGGCGTCCGCCACAAGCTCCTCCTTCGTCTTCAGCAGCTTCTCTGTGATTGGCTGGAAGGGGGAGGAGCTGACTCCTGATAGGCTCTCCAGAGCAGCGAGCGCCGCCCGGCGGACCTCACGCACCGGCGAGCTGAGACAACACAGGAGGGAGGGGACGACTGGCGCACACACACACACACACACACACACACACACACACACACACAGTGTTACATGGAACAACAACAACAACAACAACAACAACAACAACAACAACAACATCGCTCTCCGGTTCCTCACCTGGCGACTCGGCGGCCGCCAGCTCCTGCAGCGTGGCGGCTGATTGGACGCCCAGCAGAGCTCCGCCCATGTACAGAGCCTGAGTCTGCAGGACGGCGCCCACCTTCACGTCCAGCTGGTCGCCATGGTTACTGCCGTACACCCACAGGACGCTCAGGAACCGGAAGAGCGTCGTCGGCTCCGGGAGGTGAACCTGGATGAAGGAGAAGCAGACGGAGGTTCAGGCTGAGCTTCTCTCCCCGCAGAACAAACACCTCCTGCTGCTCCTCCTGCTCCTCCTGCTCCTCCTGCTCCTCACCTGGACCAGGAGCTTCATCAGATCTCTGAAGCTGCTCGCCATCGGGCCGCCGCTGGCTCCGCCCATCACCACCCTGAAGAGGCGGCAGAGCAACCCCAGGTAGCAGCAGCTGTTGGTGTCCATCTTCTCTGAGTTCCACCACGGCTCGGCTGGAAGGAGAGGAGGAGGAGAACATGAGGACATGAGGAGGACATGAGGAGGACATGAGGAGGACATGAGGAGAACATGAGGAGGACATGAGGAGAACATGAGGAGGACATGAGGAGAACATGAGGACATGAGGAGGACATGAGGACATGAGGAGGACATGAGGACATGAGGAGAACATGAGGAGGACATGAGGAGGACATGAGGAGGACATGAGGAGGACATGAGGAGGACATGAGGAGAACATGAGGAGAACATGAGGAGAACATGAGGAGGACATGAGGAGAACATGAGGAGGACATGAGGAGAACATGAGGAGGACATGAGGAGAACATGAGGAGAACATGAGGACATGAGGAGAACATGAGGAGGACATGAGGAGGACATGAGGAGGACATGAGGAGAACATGAGGAGGACATGAGGAGGACATGAGGACATGAGGAGAACATGAGGAGGACATGAGGAGGACATGAGGAGAACATGAGGAGAACATGAGGAGAACATGAGGAGAACATGAGGAGGACATGAGGAGGACATGAGGAGGACATGAGGAGAACATGAGGAGGACATGAGGAGGACATGAGGACATGAGGAGGACATGAGGACATGAGGAGGACATGAGGAGAACATGAGGAGAACATGAGGAGAACATGAGGAGAACATGAGGAGGACATGAGGAGGACATGAGGACATGAGGAGGACATGAGGAGAACATGAGGAGAACATGAGGACATGAGGAGAACATGAGGAGGACATGAGGAGGACATGAGGAGAACATGAGGAGGACATGAGGAGAACATGAGGAGAACATGAGGAGAACATGAGGAGGACATGAGGAGAACATGAGGAGAACATGAGGAGGACATGAGGAGGACATGAGGAGAACATGAGGAGGACATGAGGAGGACATGAGGAGAACATGAGGAGAACATGAGGAGGACATGAGGAGGACATGAGGAGGACATGAGGACATGAGGAGGACATGAGGACATGAGGAGGACATGAGGAGAACATGAGGAGAACATGAGGAGGACATGAGGAGAACATGAGGAGGACATGAGGAGGACATGAGGAGGACATGAGGAGAACATGAGGAGAACATGAGGAGAACATGAGGAGGACATGAGGAGAACATGAGGAGGACATGAGGACATGAGGAGAACATGAGGAGGACATGAGGAGAACATGAGGAGGACATGAGGAGGACATGAGGAGGACATGAGGAGAACATGAGGAGGACATGAGGAGGACATGAGGAGAACATGAGGAGAACATGAGGAGAACATGAGGAGGACATGAGGAGAACATGAGGAGGACATGAGGAGGACATGAGGAGGACATGAGGAGAACATGAGGAGGACATGAGGAGGACATGAGGAGAACATGAGGAGAACATGAGGAGGACATGAGGAGAACATGAGGAGGACATGAGGAGGACATGAGGAGGACATGAGGAGGACATGAGGAGAACATGAGGAGGACATGAGGAGGACATGAGAACATGAGGAGGACATGAGGAGGACATGAGGAGAACATGAGGACATGAGGAGAACATGAGGAGGACATGAGGAGAACATGAGGAGAACATGAGGAGGACATGAGGAGGACATGAGGAGAACATGAGGAGAACATGAGGAGGACATGAGGAGGACATGAGGAGAACATGAGGAGGACATGAGGAGGACATGAGGACATGAGGAGGACATGAGGAGAACATGAGGAGAACATGAGGACATGAGGAGAACATGAGGAGGACATGAGGAGAACATGAGGAGGACATGAGGAGGACATGAGGAGAACATGAGGAGAACATGAGGAGGACATGAGGAGGACATGAGGAGAACATGAGGAGAACATGAGGAGAACATGAGGAGGACATGAGGAGAACATGAGGAGGACATGAGGAGGACATGAGGAGGACATGAGGAGGACATGAGGAGAACATGAGGAGGACATGAGGAGGACATGAGGAGGACATGAGGACATGAGGAGGACATGAGGACATGAGGAGGACATGAGGAGGACATGAGGAGAACATGAGGACATGAGGAGAACATGAGGAGGACATGAGGAGAACATGAGGAGGACATGAGGAGGACATGAGGAGAACATGAGGAGGACATGAGGAGGACATGAGGAGGACATGAGGAGAACATGAGAACATGAGGAGGACATGAGGAGAACATGAGGAGGACATGAGGACATGAGGAGGACATGAGAACATGAGGAGAACATGAGGACATGAGGAGGACATGAGAACATGAGGAGAACACGAGGAGAACATGAGGACATGAGGAGGACATGAGGACATGAGGAGAACACGAGGAGAACATGAGGACATGAGGAGGACATGAGGAGGACATGAGGAGAACATGAGGAGGACATGAGGAGGACATGAGGACATGAGGAGGACATGAGGAGGACATGAGGAGAACATGAGGACATGAGGAGGACATGAGAACATGAGGAGGACATGAGAACATGAGGAGGACATGAGGAGGACATGAGGAGAACATGAGGAGGACATGAGGAGAACATGAGGACATGAGGAGGACATGAGGAGGACATGAGGAGAACATGAGGACATGAGGAGGACATGAGAACATGAGGAGGACATGAGAACATGAGGAGGACATGAGGAGGACATGAGGAGAACATGAGGAGGACATGAGGAGGACATGAGGAGGACATGAGGAGGACATGAGGAGAACATGAGGAGGACATGAGGAGGACATGAGGAGAACATGAGGACATGAGGAGGACATGAGAACATGAGGAGGACATGAGGAGGACATGAGGAGGACATGAGGAGGACATGAGGACATGAGGAGGACATGAGAACATGAGGAGAACATGAGGAGGACATGAGGAGGACATGAGGAGGACATGAGGAGGACATGAGGAGAACATGAGGAGGACATGAGGAGGACATGAGGAGAACATGAGGACATGAGGAGGACATGAGAACATGAGGAGGACATGAGGAGGACATGAGGAGAACATGAGGAGGACATGAGGAGGACATGAGGAGGACATGAGAACATGAGGAGGACATGAGGAGGACATGAGGACATGAGGAGAACATGAGGAGGACATGAGGAGAACATGAGGAGGACATAAGGAGAACATGAGGACATGAGGAGAACATGAGGAGGACATGAGGAGGACATGAATAGAACATGAGGAGAACATGAGGAGGAGGACATGAGGAGGACATGAGGAGGACATGAGGAGGACATGAGAACATGAGGAGAACATGAGGAGGACATGAGGAGAACATGAGGAGAACATGAGAACATGAGGAGGACATGAGGAGAACATGAGGAGAACATGAGGAGGACATGAGGAGAACATGAGGAGGACATGAGGAGGACATGAGGAGAACATGAGGAGAACATGAGGAGGACATGAGGAGAACATGAGGAGGACATGAGGAGGACATGAGGAGAACATGAGGAGGACATGAGGAGGACAGTGAGGCTCCTCACCTTTGAAGGAGGCGTCGTGGCAGCGGAGGGAGGAGGTGAAGAGGCGCAGCAGAGTGAGGAGCACCAGGTTGAACTCTGCTCCTCCTCCTGCTCCTGCTCCTCCTCCTCCTGCTAACCCTCCTGCTCCTCCTGGCTGCTCCTTACTCCTGCTCAGGTAGAGCGCCAGAGCCTGGGAGAAGGAGGAGGGGGCGGAGCCAGGACCGGCAGCTTCCTGGGCGTCCAGGTGGCGTGCGGCGGCGGCGGCGTCCAGCAGGAGGCGCTCCAGCACGGTGAAGATGCGCTGCGCCGTCAGGAGGTGCTGCGTCTCACTCAGCTCCTCCAGGACCAGGAGGAGAACCTGGGTCAGGAGCAGGGAGGAGGCGCGGCCCCGCGGGGAGGAGGAGGAGGAGGAGGAGGAGGAGAGGAGCTCCACCTGCTGGGACAGCTGCTCCAACTGGGGAGGAGGAGGAGACACAGGTCAGTGAGGAGGAGGAGGAGAAAGAGGAGGAGAAGAAAGAGGAGGAGAAAAGAGGAGCAGCAGGAGGAGGAGGAGGAAGAGGAGGAGGAGCAGGAGGAGGAGGAAGAGGAAAGAGGAGGAGGAAGAGGAGGAGGAGGAAGAGGAAAGAGGAGGAGGAGGAGAAAGAGGAGGAGGAGGAAGAGGAAAGAGGAGGAGGAGGAAGAGGAAAGAGGAGGGGGAGGAGGAAGAGGAGGAGGAGGAAGAGGAAAGAGGAGGAGGAGGAAGAGGAAAGAGGAGGAGGAGGAGAAAGAGGAGGAGGAGCAGGAGGAGGAGGAAGAGGAAAGAGGAGGAGGAGGAGAAAGAGGAGGAGCAGCAGGTGGGGGAGGAAGAGGAAAGAGGAGGAGGAGGAGAAAAGAGGAGGAGCAGGAGGAGGAGAAAGAGGAGGAGCAGGAGGAGGAGAAAGAGGAGGAGAAAAGAGGAGGAGGAGGAGGAGGAGGAGGAGAGAAGAGGAGGAGGAGGAGGAGGAGAGAAGAGGAGGAGGAGGAGGAGGAGGAGAGAAGAGGAGGAGGAGGAGGAGGAGGAGGAGGAGGAGGAGGAGGAGGAGAGAAGAGGAGGAGCAGGAGGAGGAGGAAGAGGAGGAGCAGGAGGAGGAGACACAGGTCAGTGAGGAGGAGGAAGAGGAGAAAAGAGGAGGAGGAGGAGGAGAAAGAGGAGGAGGAGACACAGGTCAGTGAGGAGGAGCAGGAGGAGGAGGAGGAGGAAGAGGAAGAGGAAAGAGGAGGAGGAGGAGAAAGAGGAGCAGGAGGAGGAGAAAGAGGAGGAAGAGAGGAGCAGGAGGAGGAGGAAGAGGAGGAGAAAAGAGGAGGAAGAGGAGGAGGAGCAGGAGGAGGAGGAGGAGGAGGAGAAAGAGGAGGAGCAGCAGGAGGAACAGCAGGAGGAGGAGAAAGAGGAGGAGGAGGAGAAAGAGGAGGAGGAGGAGAAAGAGGAGGAGAAAAGAGGAGGAGGAGGAGACTCACTGCGTCCCGCTGGGAGAAGTTCTCCATGTTCTTCAGGTTCCTGCTCAGTTTGGAGACGAGTCGTTCGTGGATCAAAGTCGTGAAGCCTTCGTCGCCGCTCCTCTTCATCACGTCCTCCAGCTCTGTGATGACATCACACACGTGTCACTTGTTTCCGTGACAACACAGAACCTCTTTCACAATAAAACTCCTCCTCTGGCCTCTCTTATTGTGGCGGGGCAGACAGGAAGTCGTTACCTTGGTTCCAGTTGAAGGTGAGCGGGTGCTGGGCGATGACGGCGGTCTGGGCGACGCAGGCGGCGAGGCTGAGCTGGGCGGAGTCCGGCGCCGGCGCCGTCAGCAGCAGGAAGGGGAGGAGCCTCCAGCCCGTTCTCTGGACCCACTCGGCGTCGCCTTTTCCCAGCCGTGGGTCGGACAGTAAACGCACCGCCTCCTTCAGCACCGGCAGCCTGACGGGAAACACGACAATCACAGCTCAGATTCTCCATGACGACGACACGGCGTGAAAGCATCGTCTCCTAACGTGTAACCATGGCGACCAGCCAGGCGGCGAGGCGAGGCCTTCACTGACCAGCTCTGAGCGTCCGGCTCGTCCACTTGGCGCAGCAGCGACAGTAAACACGACGTCACGTCCTCCACGTCCACGATGTCCATCAGCTCCTGAGACCACAACACACGATGATGTCACCACGGTCTGACTCCGCCCCCTCCACCATCTGACCCCGCCCCCCTCCTTCCTCTCTCAGTCACTCACCTCCAACAGTTTGAGGGCGGCGGCTACGACCGGCGGCTCGTCGTCCCTCAGTCGCTCCGTGACGGCGTCTCTCAGGAAGTCCTGGTCCAGACTCTGCTGCTGGAGACACCATAGAAGAAGACTAGATGACATCACAGCGTAGCCACACGGCG
>CM064888.1:741732-746732 GCA_030347415.2 Decapterus maruadsi
CTGCAGGACTCTGACGAACACGTTGGTGTCGTGATGCGGCAGCGCGCTCGCCATCAGGCTGTCGGCGTTGTAGCGGTGGGCGTGGAAGCTGCCGTGACAACCGACAAACAACATCAGACACCTGGGAATCGAACACGTGTACATCGTGATAAAACATTAAACCGTGACGAGCGGCGGCGGCGGTGTACCGGTGAACCAGCCACTCGATGCACTTGTGCGCCGGTTTGAGCAGGAAGTAGGGCGACAGGCGGGTGAGGAAGAGCGCGATGCCGGCGTCCAGGCGCTCGTTGACGTCTTTGGATTGGACGCTGCGCTCCAGCGTCAGCGACGCCGGGCTGAACAGCGTGTCCTGGAATTCCTGGAACGCCGGTTCGATTCCCAGCAGCTCCTCCAGCCCCGTGCAGCCTGAAAGAGAGGGAAGGCGGTGAGCAGGAGCGGTGCATGATGGGAGGTGCAGGCGTGAGTGGGCGGAGCCTCACCGAGGGCGTAGAAGGTGCTGCGGTCCATGGTCGCCGCATCTTTGGGGTCGAACAGCAGCGAGGCGACGTCACGGCGACCGAGCAGCGCCGCGTCGCTCTGAGGCAGCGCCAGCCGCTTCAGCTGATGAGCCAACGACGTCATGGCAACGGATTCAGGATCTGAAACACAAACGACCACTTCACTGACCGTCCTGATCTTAGAGAAAACAGAAAACTCACTGACACAGGAAAAAAAAATACTGATCAAAATTTTTAGTGGAAGATTTTCTCAAAATTTTTTTTAAAAAAAATCCAAAAAATCTAGGGAAAAAAAAAATAAAAAATTTCGTAAAAATCAAACAAAAGTGGAAAACAAAATAGAAAATTAAAAAAATGAATGAAAATAATTTCTGAAAAAAAAAAAGTTTCAAAAAATCAAAAAAATCTAAAATAAATAAAAATTATTTCTGAAAAAAAAGTAAAAATTCTAGACAAAAGTGGAACATTTTCTAAAAAAAAAAAAATCTATATATATGTTTTAGAAAATTTTCTCAAATTTCTCAAAAAAAGAATCGATCACCAGACCACCAGATTTTCTCGTTAATACAAAGTGAATATTTTATAAACAGAAGAGTTTGAAAGTTTGGTTTGGACAGGAGTTTAACAGCAGATACTGTATCTCAAACAAGATGAAGGAAGATACTGTATCTCAAACAAGATGAAGGAAGTTTATTATGAGATTATACATTTATATACTGATCCTGTTAATCAGATTATCTCCAGATTTAAAGATGTAAATGTAAACAACAGGAAAACACGCGTCATCTTTTCTATGAATGCTGCAATGTCCTCTTGTTTTGGGGAGAACTTGAACACATGTTTAAAACCTGACCAGACACAAAGATGAAACTGTTTTTGTTGAATCCTTTCTTTTTGCAAGGAAAATACTTCTATAAATACTTCTAAATACTGCTAATTCAATATAGAAATCCACCATTACATGCAAACAGCGCTCAGTAAAGACAGAAGAGCCATAAAACCTCTGGACTTACAAACTAACTACTGTAAACCACGGTGACTGAGTTCCAGGTTTAACACGATGCTGCGGTTCAAGGATTGAACTGTTTGTGGATTATAGATGATGGATTATAGATTATAGATTATATATCATAGATTATAGGTGATAACCCGCTGTATTGACCAGTGAAACCAGTAGCACGATGCCGGTGTGTTGGTGTTAGCCTGCTCCGCTACATGATTAAAGTTCATCCAACGCCCGACAGTCTGCAGCGTCCCTGAACTCATCACGGCAGATAAACATCAACAACAACAACCACCACCACATCAACAACAAAACAACAACGCGGACACAAAACTGAAGAGAAAAGTTGAACAAACTCACGTGTTTCTCTGTTCAATCGGTAAACACGTTGTCGCTCGTGGATGAAGCGACCTCTTTCGTTGAGGGGTGACGTCACTTCTACGTCCGGGTCACCGTGACGTCACAGACACAAACATCCGGTTAACTTCCGCTCTCCGTCCGTCGTATTTTCTGAGATTTATTATTTTTTATTTTATTTAGAAGAAAGAAAAAGACAAAGACGAAACCATAAAATATAAACATGAATAGATATTTACACAAGTGAATTGAAAACATCTTTTAAAATAATCACATTTAATTAATCACAGTTTTTAATGATTTGTAAATGTCTAATGTTTTATTGTTTGAATGTAGCGGCGGATTTCTATTTTAAATTTCTTTCTTTATTTTTTTTTTTTAGGACCATTTAGATTTGTGAATGTTGTATTATTTTTATCTATAAATTAAAAGATTCAACATGTTTTCCTGTCTCTATAGCCTTTGGATGAAGCTGAAGAGACGAAATGTGACATGTTTAAGAGACACGGATCGATACAACTGATTAAAGGTTTCCTTTACACTGTAAAACAATTAGTAAAGTCCCGTTGCAGCTAATTTTAAAACTATTTTGTTAAATGCTTTTTTTTTTTTTCTAACCACAAATGTCTCTGTGTCACTTCAATCCAAGCTTTGTTTACATTAAATATGTTTTTTATAGATTTTAGATCCAATCAGGAATAATGTAAACGTCAAGACATAATGATTGTTATGACGAAACACAAGACGAGCTGCGGCTTCAGTGAGAGGACGACAAACAGAGAATCATCGTTACATCTTTATTCTGCTACATCGGACCAGACACGTAGAAAAAACACAAACATATGCACATTAGGTAAAAAACAAAACACAGTGTTGAGTCAGAATCTGTAATAAAAGCTCAACATTAAAGGCACCTGAGCTGTTTGTAAAGGCCCGTCTCTCGTTGCGTTCAAGGACCGTAGGGTTTGTGACGACCAGCGACGGCGTCAAGGAGAACGTGTAAAGTTCTGAGCATTAAATAAATGGTTCAACTGAAAAGATAAATAAATAAATCTGAGCACAGACGTTAAAGGATTGTCCATCATCTACTGAAACCTTAAAACAGAAACATGAGACACAACGGATAAAAAGGAAAAAACGCTAAAACTTGACAAACCGACTTTAAACACAACAACACTGATAAAAAACATGGCCGTCACTCTGAGGGACCGGCGCTTCACATGGATCAGTAATAAATAAACGAGGCACAGTTAGCAGCAAAGTGGCCGAGGCCGGACGCAGGCGCCATCGTGGGGTCAGTTTGGCGGCGACGGCGTCCCGTGGACCCTGAAGCGGTACATGCAGGTGTACTCCGGGTGGCCCCAGTTGGACAAAACCTGCACCTCGATGATCTGGAAGGTCTGGTCGTTCTCCTCCTGTCCAACACAGAAGAGGAAGAAGGAATAATTTAGGACAAATGCTGGAAACGAACCGACTGTTGGTTGTAAACCGTGCAGCTGCAGCAGCGACGACTCACAGCGACGGCGAACGTCTGCAGAGCTTCTCCGTCCTGGTCGTAGGAGTAGGAGCCGAGCAGCTTCCCGCTCACCTGGCCTTCGTCCTCCAGACCCTGGAAACAAAACAAACAAACACATCCGTCACGTTAGAAACAGGATAAAAACGTCCAGGCGTAAAAGACGTTCCCGGCGGCGGCGTCTCCTCTTACGTAGACGTCGAAGCGTCGCGGGGCGCTGCGCAGCGTCCCGCTGGGCGCCAGCGCTTTGGGGATGTGCTCCAGGGAGAAGGAGGAGGGGAGGATCGTCATGGAGAGACGGATCACCAGGAAACCTGTGGAGCCTCGGAACGCCCAGCAGTTCCCTGGTTGGACGTCCGGCTGCAGGACGGAGAGGACGAGACACAGCAGCCGTTAAAGGGACAGTTCAACAAGTTGTTTTAGAGGGAAATGCACGTTGCCTTCAGGGACAGTTGTTCATCAACAGTCTCTGTATTTCCCTCTAAAACAACTCTGTGTGGTAACGTTGTGTTATTATCTCATAGCGTGGTGAATGTGCAGGTCACAACTTGTCCACCAGAGCGTTGTGGAGTTGTTGGATTGTGTATTTGATGAGTTTGATGAGGGAAACCAAGAAATCCCATGAGCCTCCGTAGCATAGCTCTGAGCAGCTCACGGCTCTGCTCCGCCGTTCTAAAAACAGCTTGCACTGACAATTAAAGGTAACGAACCTACTGCTATGACTATAGGGATTATGGTGATGGGCTGTTCTTTAAAATAAATATTAACACAACACAAACTGTCCCTCATGAGACAGAGCAGCCTCAGTGTGTGTGTGTGTGTGTGTGTGTGTGTGTGTGTGTGTGTGTGTGTGTGTGTGTGTGTTACCTGGATGACGACCCGAGGAGACTGAGAGAAATACCAGAGAGGAACTCCGAACAGACTGAGCAGCGCCGCCTTCGTCTCGTACGTCTCAGAGCAGCGAGTGCTCAGGACGCTGCCGCCTGCAGGACCAGCACAACAACCACAGACGGTCAGGGAACATGGTGACAACAACAACAACAACAACAACAACAACAGACTGAGTTTCTCTCCGACCTCCAGACTCCAGGGCGAAGTCGGCGAGGCCGGTTCGGTCCTGAGAGAAGATCCGCAGAGCGTCGCTCACCATCAGATGGACGTCCTGAGGACACGAGGGACACACTCGTTTTTAATCTGTTCCTTCTGTTTCTGCATCACCACAGCAGTGTTTATAATGGGAGCAGACAGATCTTAGGCTGTTTACATCCCATAAACCAGACAGCATCAGATGTCTTCAAACAGACACCAAGGGGTTTGTTCACTTTAGAAAGAGCAGGAGCAGACGGCATTTAAGTTTTAAAACTGCCTTTAAATGCCAGTTTTAAGACTTCAAAGGGTTCAAACTCTGAAGATTATTGGATGTTTGGTAGTTTTAGCAGAACTCAAGTGGAGATTTATGCAAAAAAAAAACAACAGAAAAACAAATTGATATGATGATGATTTTATAGCAGTTGCATCCATATTTGGACATGAGGGAACCACAAGGTTAACCGTCGTAGTGACATCACAACCAGGGGTCAAAGATCAAACAGTGTCCCAGACCACCTCTGGGGTCTGCTGCTCCAGATGT
>CM064888.1:754232-791732 GCA_030347415.2 Decapterus maruadsi
ATGGCAACCAGCAGAACTAGAAAAGTGAAGAACTAGGACCATTTGTTTAGAACCAGGGCAGAAAACCTGAACTAGGAAGAACTAGGATGAAGAAGAGGATGAAGAGTCAACATCTAGGATCCTGGAACCAGGACCAGGACCAGGACCAGGACCAGGACCAGGACCAGGACCAGGACCAGGTGCAGAACCAGAACTAGGACCAGGTGCAGAACTAGAACCAGGTGCAGAACTAGAACCAGGTGCAGAACTAGGACCAGGTGCAGAACTAGAACCAGGTGCAGAACTAGAACCAGGTGCAGAACTAGGACCAGGTGCAGAACTAGAACCAGAACTAGGACCAGGTGCAGAACTAGAACTAGAACCAGAACTAGAACCAAAACTGGAAACAGTTTCCAGAACCAAAACCAGGTGCAGTCAATACATGAGGAACCTTCAGGGGTGGAGGAGGAGGAGGAGGAAGAGGAGGAGGAGGAGGAGGAGGAGGAGTCAGTACCTCCATGCCTCCAGGTGTGTGTCAGAGCAGAGACGCAGCAGGCTGCAGCTCTAACGACACACAGCACTGACCAGTCCAGACACAGCTGCAGCACATCTGGAAGAGCCAAAGCACATCTGTCACTCACACCCAGGAGGAGGAGCAGGAGGAGGAGCAGGAGGAGGAGCAGGAGGAGGAGCAGGAGGAGGAGCTGGAGGAGGAGATGCTGTCTCACCTGTCCTGCTGCTGCGGCCTCTGTCTCTGCAGTAGATGGTGGGGGTTTCCAGGGGGCGTGGCCCTGTTGCTAGGGAGGAGGAGGAGCAGGAGGAGGAGGAGGAGGAGGCGTGGTACTCGGGCTCCTTGTTGTCCAAGTCACAGTCTTTACAGTGAACTCTGCTGAGCGTCTGCAGCGAGTCCTGCTGACCAATCAGGACGCTGCTCTGCTCCACCACGGTGCTCTCTGTGACAGACAGGAAGGACGACACGCCGTGGAAACGTCAACCGACCAATCAAACGCAGCCGAGGTTCAAGCTGCTGCATTACATCATCAAAGAGCGAGGATCAAAGTCACAGACCTGTCGGATCCAGATCCACGTCCTGGTCCAGACCTGGAGACCAGAGACAGGACACCACATGAGGAATCCTTCAAAATAAAAGCCCCATACAGTATGAAGGTAGATGTTTGTGTTAAAGCTCCTTCAAAACAAAGGTAGATGTTTGTGTTAAAGCTCCTTCAAAATAAAAGGTAGATGTTTGTGTTAAAGCTCCTTCAAAATAAAGGTAGATGTTTGTGTTAAAGCTCCTTCAAAATAAAGGTAGACGTTTGTGTTAAAGCTCCTTCAAAATAAAAGGTCATCTGTTTGTATTAAAGCTCCTTCAAAATAAAAGGTAGATGTTTGTGTTAAAGCTCCTTCAAAATAAAGGTAGATGTTTGTGTTAAAGCTCCTTCAAAATAAAGGTAGATGTTTGTGTTAAAGCTCCTTCAAAATAAAGGTAGATGTTTGTGTTAAAGCTCCTTCAAAATAAAAGGTAGATGTTTGTGTTAAAGCTCCTTCAAAATAAAGGTAGATGTTTGTGTTAAAGCTCCTTCAAAATAAAGGTAGACGTTTGTGTTAAAGCTCCTTCAAAATAAAAGGTCATCTGTTTGTATTAAAGCTCCTTCAAAATAAAAGGTAGATGTTTGTGTTAAAGCTCCTTCAAAATAAAGGTCGAGGTGTGAGTTCTACCCCAGAGGGAGTCGACCAGCGTGGTCTCCTGGATGGAGGACTCGTCCAGCAGCGAGGAGAGCAGGGAGGCGTCGGACGCCACGCTGTGGAGGCTGCTGTTGTGGAGCGGGTGGACGAAGGAGGAGGAGGAGGCGTGGAGAGGAGTCTGGAGGAGGAGAGACTCTGAGCAGGAGACGGAGTGATGCTGAGAACGACGAGACTTCAGAGACCTGCAGGAGGAGGAGGAGGAGGAGGAGGAGGAGGTGAAGAAGACCCGTGTTGTGTGTGGCAGCAGCAAAACTCTACCCGACTGTCACCTAGGGATGCACCGATATGAACATGTTGGCCGATACTGATATGAATTTTTCTGTTATGGCCGATAATCGATATTTACGGATATCGATATGTGTTGGGGTTTTTTAAAGTTTCTGAGATGATAAATTTTTGAGACTGAAAATCATGCAAACTGAATTTTTGAATGTCTTCCTTTATTTTCAGAATGTATTTTACTTCCAAATAACAAGGTTACAGGCTACCGTCCTCCTCTATTACCTCAAACTTTGCAGCTGTTGCATACAGATATATATCGGTTGTGCATATCGGCCCAATTTTACTCATCGGACCGATACCGATATGTTAAAAAATGACCAACATCGGCCGATACCGATATATCGTGCATCCCTACTCTCACCTGTTGCTCCTCCAGGTCCCTCCTCCCACACTGAAGGAGGTGGTGGCGTGAGGAAGCCCGCGGTCCAGCAGCCCGTCATCGAGCCGCAGGCTGCGTCGGGACATGGTCCTGGTCCCGGTGCTGGTCCTGGTCCAGAGGAGGGAGGAGATCTGCTGCTCCTCCTCTGAGTCCGACACTGCAGAGGAGTCACTGGAGCTGAGGAGGAGAACAACTGGTCATCTGCTGTTCACACACACACACACACTTTGACAGTGACACAGTGACACAATGACACACACACAGAGTGTACAGGTGAAAGTACACACAGGTCAGTCCAGCCCCAGCTCTGCAGATTCTCGTCCTCGTCACTCATTACAGGGAACAGACACACACATAACACACACACACATTATTAACACACACACACATACACGCAGTCTGTCTGTATGAACACACACAGACACACAGCGTTGTGGCAGCAGCAGCGTGGATCAAGTTCACCTTAAACCTACTTAGCGATTGCAGGCTGCACTTCCTGCTGCAGCATGTGGGTCAATGAGCTGCTCAGACTCCGCCCACACACACACACACACACACACACAGGTGAGAGATCACCTGCTCCGTCTCTCTCCACCCGGCGGCCTGTAAACCTGTGTGGATTACCCAGCAGGCCCCGCTGCACTGACCCCTGGTCACCTGAGGGGGGCGCCCTCAACACATTTGTTTTTAATGTGTTTTCTTCATCATGTCTTCCTCTTTTTAATGCATGTGAAATACAAGTGGGATCCACGGAGAAATTATTTCTTATCAATATTATTAATTTTACTACATTTTCTAGATTTTGAGAAAGCTTTCTCCAAATGTTACCCCTTTTTTCCAGGATTTTCTTCACAATATTAAAATATCTATCTATCTATCTATCTATCTATCTATCTATCTATCTATCTATCTATCTATCTATCTATCTATCTATCTATCTATCTATCTATCTATCTATCTATCTATCTATCTATCTATCTATCTATCTATCTATCTATCTATCTATCCATCTATCTATCGCTGTTTGTGTGCACATCTCTCCCACGTGTATTCAGCAACACGGTTTAAAGAGCCACTCTCAGCCAATCAGCATCAAGCTCAGACAGATGACGTCGAAGCTGACCAATGAACACCGGCGCTGGGCGGGGCCCCGCGAAAACCGAACCGGCGGCGGCTCGTTGCTAACCGTAACTTAGCATGTTAGCTCGCTGAGACAATTGGAAACAAACACATAAGCACCGACACGGAGACAAAGCTCTCACCGGCAGCAGCGGAGCCTCCACGGCCGGCTCTGCCTCTCCCTGAGCCGGGCTGAGCCACACACTCCAGCCGGCTGCCGAGCGGAGGAGCTCCGGTTACCGACAGTCTCCGGTCTGTTGTCGGCGCTGTTGACGCTACTCGGCGGTTGGCTCCGTGATGACGATGATAAAGATTAAATCTCTGCAGTTCAACTCACGACTTGTTGTGTTTCCAAAGTGATAATCACGCCTCTCCTCTGTCCACCGGCTGACACTTCACTCGCTTCGTGTTTGACTAGAACCGCTGCAGGTTTTTATAGACTCCATAGCGATGACCGCCTCCGTGTGGCGGGAGGAGGGAGAGGCGGAAACAAAGATCGTAGCTTGTAGAGAGATGGTTCACGTCCTTTCACTTCGTCAGTCTACCTGTCTCTCTCCCGCTACGTCATCAGCCGACCGATCTCTTTGTGAAAACCTATGGTGATGGTGAAAACAGCCCAATATCCACCTTTTTCCGAACGTCAAAAACGTAAGCCTGTTTTGCCGGTTTTGCTCTTCCGGTGGAATTTTATGTTTACGTTTCCATGGTTTCGGTAGTCGCGGTAAATGCATGTATTTCTTTTTTTTTTCTTCAATGAAAATCTGTAAAACGCATGGATCATTACACCAGATTTTAACAGTGAATATCACACAAATTGACATCCGCGTTAAAAGCCAGCCATGCGTTTACCGCAACTATGACAACGACTGAAAACCTTGGAAACGTAAACATACAATTCCACCAAACCGGCAAAACTGGCTTCCGGTTTTGCCCATAGCGTTCTAAATAAACTCGTGCCTTTTGACGGTTTGACGTGCGGTCATGGTTGCCAGGCAACGCCGGGACCGCGCTTTGGGACGCACCAGAAATGGCGGGAGGAACTGTTGACACAGAAAGAAAATCCTCCACAGACCGGGACAGGAAGGGCCATCACGGTCCCCGAGGGATGCGGAGCCTGGACCGGGACAAAGCAGGTGTTGACCTGTCCAGCCTTACGTCAACGCAGCAGCAGCAACAGTTACAGCGGCGGGAGCTAAGCTAGCTAGCTAGCTAGCTACATCCAGGTCAGGAAGTGAGATTTATATGAGACAGAACATCCACCATGTAGAAATCTGTTGGTGTTGTAAGGGACCACCACTCCTGTAGGAAGAACTGGGATTTCTAAAGCCCTTTTCACACTGAAATTAGCGGGTCGAGAGACATGGTTTTTAAACTCGGGTAATAAGTTATTTTATATTTGCATTTGGCCCCTTTGACATTGACCAGAAAGATATCTGATAGTCTGAAACTAAGGGGATCAGACAGAGCAGCCATGTTGTTGCCCCGCTCTCATCCGCGGTGTTAGTTAATTGCACTGTCATGCCCTTGGCTCATGCCACAGCCGCCCGCAGCGGAGGTCTGTCGGCCGAGGCAGACGAGGCGTCTGGCCGGCCTACAGAGCACCTGGACCGCGGAGGAGAGCGTGTCCGCCACGGCCATATGACGGCTCGTCCGCGGCACAACACGTCAGTTAAACCCTTCTATATCTATGAGTTAAACACACTGTAGTTTCTTTTCTTTTGTTTCAATTGTTTTCGGTCAGTGTTGTTTGATCTTTTAATCCCAGTCTCGGATGCGAGCAGAGCTTTGTTTTGGTACGTGCTATAAAACGAGACCGGCGCGATGACGTGGCGTCACGTAACACTCAACGTTGTCACGTAAATTAGCGGGTTGACCCGGGTCTGGCTTTCTCACTGCAAGCCGAGCCGAGCCGAGGCGATTAAAGGCGATTTTAACCCGCGTCGAACTTAAACCGGAGTCGTTTGAGATTTCGATGGTCAGAACATTCACACTGCCACCAAATGCCGATTGTTAGCGGGTTTAAACGGGTTTTTTGGCCAGTGTGAAAGGGGTATAAAATACCATTAACTGCAAACTGGTCCAACATTAACTGGTCCAAAACCAGACACTACAGGCAAAAACATAGCTTTTTCATGCACTGATCAATTTGGGGATTTTGAGCTATTTTGCTCCTTTAGGCCTATGTGTCCTATTTTAGAAAAGTGGAGAAAAATGGTAGAAGATCCACATGAAGGTGGTTATTTTACTTTGTTTTGGTCTCTTTTATCTGTAGATTTCTCCTAAATTCACCAAAAGTTTGACAAACTGAGCCCTGCCATGTCAGGTAACGTCTCCTGAATAATGATGTGGGATACAAACATTGCAATTCCTGCTGTATCAGCAACTAATCATAAAAGTACAACTAACAATTTCAAATTCAGACTCTGAGCTAGAAATCTCCCCTTCAGCAGCATTTACACAGACCAAACCTTTACTTTACTTCCACTTTGATCTCTTTCTATATTCTGAAGGTTTTTACAGAGGGGTTTGTTGATATGTCATTTACTGCCTGATTTATACAACGTTTTATTACTAAAAACATGGCAAAATGTGATTCTTTTTAGAGCTGGTGACACACAGCGCTGACCAGTCCAGACACAGCTGCAGCACATCTGGAAGAGCCAAAGCACATCTGTCGCACTATACACTAGTGTGAGGCCCAGGAGGAGGAAGAGGAGGAGGAAGAGGAGTTATAGAAAACACCACAAGGTAAGAGACCCGGTTCTGTACAGCAACTCATCAACTAGTGAAACTGTCCATGTCGTAGACAACAGTGATGAGCAGTGTAAATTATTCTGTCTGTCTTTTAATGTGAATTGTGGAGACTTTTCCCATACAAATACGCCAAACTGAAAATACTTAATGTTATACTTTTATTTCTCTATGTAGCTCAATAAACAATAAAACACCCAAATCTGTTCATATAGAATAGAAACAAAAATCAGTCCCTTATATACTCCCTATATGGTTATTATACTAGACATAAGTAATGCCCCCTGCCCCTCCCCTTCCAAACACACTCACACATATTTACCATGAGGTAAAAATAGTGAACATGTGGCTAATTGACAGCATTTACATTAAATTCAGGGATAGATAAACTAATGTGAGCCATTTAATTGAACAGAGGAAAAGGCGTCATCTATGTAATAAAAACGTCATGAAAAGTAATATAAAAATCTACAACATATTACCTGCAACACAACATACAACACATCAATGGCAATGGAAAAGTTAGCATCAGTCTGAGGACGATCACAGTGACATCCTCTTTTCTCTGTGTAGCTCAATAAACAATAAAACACCTTAATCTGTTCATATAAAATAGAAAGAAAAATCACTCCCATAGTATATAAGGTTTTCTACAAGACATAAGTAACGCCCACCCCCCCCCCCCTCACACACACACAGACACACACTCCATGATGTGACAACCACGAGGTAAGTGTAAAAATAGGTAACATGTGGCCGATTGACAGCATTTACATAAAATTCAAGACTAGATAAACTAATGTGAGCCATTTAACTGAATAGATGAAAAAGAAATCAAATCACAGGCAAAATATGCAATAAAAACGTCTTGAAAAGTAATGTAAAAATATACAATAAACGTACTACACAGCAGATCATGGGAAGGTCAGCATCAGTCTCCGGACAATCTGAGAATAAACATTTTAGAAAGGTTAGCTTCATTAACAAGTCTCTCAACATTGCTTTGTGGATGACAAATGGCGGTAAGTGCTCAACCCAGTTAGAGTAAATCACAATGAGAACCCTCATTAAGAAAAATCAATAATTATCCCAGACCATGCAGAACATCTAACCACATCCTCTGTTCAGTTCCCACGCCACCCACTGTGCCAGTAGATGGCGGCGTTGCACCTGTTTGTCATAATTTAACAAGCACAAATCTACTGTTACACATATACGACCTGAATCTGTTGGAATGGGTTTCAGATCCATTGTTGAGACGGTGGTTTTAAGGAAACCTGGTCATAGTTTTTAGGGAAACTATGACAAGATGGTTCTTTACCAGCTGCACCGATGGTATGAAATGGTACCGCTTCACTTCCTGTCTCGTGAGTGGGCGCGGTCGACCGTACCTCTACCTCGCGTTGTGAACGTGAGTGGATGGATAGGAGTTGTCAGTAAAGGTAGGTACACTATATATTCTTATGCTTCATTAGATGATATGACAG
This sequence comes from Decapterus maruadsi, assembly GCA_030347415.2. Classification (NCBI taxonomy): domain Eukaryota; kingdom Metazoa; phylum Chordata; class Actinopteri; order Carangiformes; family Carangidae; genus Decapterus; species Decapterus maruadsi. The sequence goes on from CM064888.1 coordinate 761,976, forward strand.
CTATCAGTCATATTTAGCATTATGAAAGTTAGCGAGCGCGGGCGTTAGTGAGCGTTACCTTCGTGACACTATACAGTAAACTGACTAATATTAATGATCATAGATATTAATGATTTATCAATCTGGACAGTGTTAAATGGTTGTTGTGGTCATATATTCATATATTAAAGACAATATGGCTGTTTTGGGTGATAGTAAATTATTTTTCTCCATAAATGAATGGTTTAAAACCTCAATCCCCTCTCCCTGCTCTCTTATACATCAAATAACGATTAATCACCCATTTACTGAGATCCGATAGGATATCTATACATTTATATATTGTAATTGATTATTGTGTTGTATGTTAAACCAATAAATTACCAATAAATCAGTGTTGTTTCTCCAAGAGATACTGTGCTGCAAAAACCTGTTGATGACATGAGACTGAGAGGAGAGATGAAACTCCTGCAGGTGAAACTCTAAAGGGAACATCTGAGGGACGATGCTGGATCGTTGACCGAGCTGATGGACAGGTGTGTGGCAGCCGACGAGTCTGGATGTTAGACAAGTTCCTCCTCTGCAGCCTGGACTCCTTCTTCTTCAGCTGGCCCTCCGTCAGCTGTGGAAACACCCAGGTTCAAAGACTGCAGCTCTATGGCCTCCTGTTGGACTGGACTCTGCCCCCTGGTGGCCTGGAGAGATGTGGCAGCACACAGACACGAGACTTCAGTTCAACATACAGGAGCTGAGAGCTTCATGTCAGACAGAGCTCAGGTCAACAAAGGTGGGTCTGGTACCTTGGGTGGATTCATGATTACTTACCATACCCTTCTTACATCCAGCTCCTTTAAGGCTGAGACAGGTGACAGAGATCATCATCAGCAGCAGACTGAGTGACATGACGACCAGTCTGATGATATGACCTGTTGGATCTGATGAGACACATTCAGTCATCAGGTTAGATCACATGACACGAGTACAACAGCTTCATTAAACAAACCTCAACATGTTTGAGTCAGTTCTTAGAGAATGAGGTCGTCTGACGATGTTGGACAGACTCAACAGGTGGACAGAGTTAGTCTGAAAGGATGAACTGAAGCTTCTTGTCTCCTTCCAGCCTGTGTCTGGTTGAAACGTCTCAGGTGAGTGTTAATCACCATCTTTACAGGCAGTTTACCAAACATGATCCTGGTGAAGCTGAGTCATCCTGCTGACGTCTGACTCATCATGTAAAACCCAGTTTCTTACCATCATGGAGCTCATGTACCTTCACTGGATCCTCTCCTGTCGTGGACTTTTCACTACAGCAACATGGACGGATGAAGAGACAATGGGTCCCTGAGCACAGACAGGTGAAATGTCTTCAACTCACCTGAGACAGTGAGGGACAGTCGACGGCTCTCAGAGGAGAAGTTATGAGAGAAAACGTAGAGATGATAAACACAGCTGTAGCTTCCTTGGTGGGCGGGCTCTGCAGCAGGAAACAGGAAGAAGGCGGAGTGATTGACAGCTGGCTGGGTGTAGTTGTCCGTTGTGTCTGAGGAGGTGAAGCTGAGCTGGAAGAAGCCTCCTGGGTACTGTGGCTGGATGGAGCAGCTGATGCTGAAGTTGGAGCCCATCAACACACCTGAATAACCCTGCTGCTGGGCCTGGGAGACCCCGTCCATGGAGGACACAGAGATGATTGGCTGGACCAGCAGGTCTGTAAACAGAGAGATGATTGGCTGAATGTTAACAGTCAGTTTCTAAAAGGATCTGATCCAGATGTTCACTGGAGAGATAACAAGACAAAATTGATATTAATTATTCTGTAATATATTTATAAAGCATCAATAAATGGCAGCTCCGTCAAGTGCCTCATTAAGCATCCACAAAAGTCTGAGTGACAATAACTATTCATAACTATTAGAAAACCTGGTTTAAAAACAGCTCATTTTGCTATTGAGGCATGCATTTGGCCTCTGGTCAGGACAGTGTGGGCGTGGCAGATAACGCTATGACTGACAGCTCCCTCGTTTTGATTGACACCTGGCTCCACTCACTTCAAACAGCAACACGGCAATGGCGACCGTAAAAAAAAGTCCTCACCGGAGGACGTGCGTCGGTTGATGCTAGTTAGCCAGTTAACTGGCCAGCTAACTATGACCAGCTTTCGTTTGGGAGCGTCATAAACGTCTTTGGTCTTTGTCTCACAGAAAAAAAATGCTTCTAATCGTTGCTCATGTCTGTGTGTGAGTGAGGAGGTTGAGGGGTTGACTGACACAGACAGACAGATACTGGCGGGTCGCGCCACAAATAAATGCTAAAAAGCTCATCACCGATTTACACACACATACACACAAAAACATCTAGAGAGGAGAGGTAACTCCGCCCAATTCAAACCCACTGTACAAAAACTTGGATGAAAACTGATTCAATTTTAAATAAAATGCATAGTTAGAAGGCTTTTGTGGATTTGGGTTTCCAGAGGCTTTAAAGGATGGACATATTTATGATAATGTTGTTCTACATCTTCAGTTCAGTGGAGACGACTGACTGCCACTGTATCGGAAATATTACTCACTGATGGACTTACCTGAACAGATGAGCTCCAAGGTGAAGGCAAAGAAGTGTGATGATGAACACTCCCTCAGGGTTAATCCAGACAGAACACAGCCAGTGTCAATCAACCACACAGACCTCCCTGAGGACTCATTTCTTCTTGTTGTTGAAACAGCAGAGCCACAGTCCAGCTCTCTACAGGCTACAGATGCTGCCTTCAGGTTCCAGTTGAGGCTGTCGTCCACTGGTCTCCACTCTCCTCGTTTCACCTGCAGTTGACCTGCACAGCGACTGGCTTCTCCCACCAACCTGACAGGCTCTGAACACAGAGAAGAGGAAAAGGAAGAGGAAAAGAAGTGAGTTTGATTCAAACAGAAATTAACCAAATCCAAACTGTAGCTGCGGGTCCCTTGTTATTTTTAATATTAATGATATGGCCATGATATTTTGTTTGCACCGTTCCAGTGTGCCATTCCGAAGGGCCACCATTCCGAACGTTTACACACCAGCCCATGTTAACTGATTGTGTCGTTCACACATACCAGATATGCCGCCGGCTCGTGCCCTGCAGCGATCGTTTCATCTCGTCTATTTTCCACGAACGATCGTGTCAAGCTGGGCAGGAAGTCAAACAAAGAAACAAGAGAAAATCCGGTCCTAACCCTGACCTTTCAAAATAAAACACATTATACTAACCTCATAGCCACTCATGAGGATTTTACCACCCTGATCAAATGTGCCAATGAGGAACTGTATACAATTGCCAACTGGCAGCATGCTTGGATAAAACAGCCCATATATCTGTCGCGGACGAGCGGTAGTGCCTGCGGGACTCCTCGCTCATTCCAGCTGCCGTATGACAGACTCCCGGACGGGAGGGGGGGGCTGGTGCCGCCGACCCATTCCATGATACGATCGTGAACCCCTTTACTCCTTCTGCTATTAATTTTTTTTCCCCTTTTGTTTAGATCATGTGTTGTTGCCTGTTTGTCTTTTGTTTGATATTATGGATAGAGGTGGAACTTTGTACAAGCCTGTCAGGACTTTGTTCCCTCCCTGCACAGTGTTTAATGCAATCTTGTGCTAAATAAACTAAACTTGTACCTGAGCAGGTGAGTCCAACAGCTTTGCCAGGTGAGCAGCTGGTTCTAGTTGAGCCTGAGCTTCTACAGTCCAGGAGAGCTGACTCGTTGCCTCCACACTGGAACTCTGTGGTCCACATTGGAGCCTCCACTGCTCCATAGAGCGCCCCCTGGAGGACTGAAGGAGCCCCACAGCCAAGCTCCCTACAGACCACCTCTGCATCCTGCTGGTCAAAGTCATCTTCACACACTGAGGACCACCACTGGTTAGACGGGTTGGACTTGACCTCCAGTCTGCCTGAACACTCACTGGTCCCATTCACCAGCCTGACAGAGTCTGCAGAGAGAGACACAACATTTACACTTTGATCCTGACCTTTATTTACTGTCATATCAACTTTAAAGTCAGCAGCATGTGTCCAGAAATGAGTTCCTTCTCTGTCCCAAACAAAAGACCATTAAAGAAACTCACAGTCCAGCTCTTGAGTCTCAAGTCAACCAACGGTCTGGACTTCAACATCTTCACAGAAACAACTTTAACATCATTAGTCAAGCAACCTTGTTAGTCCTCTTTAACCTACAGGAGTTTCTAAAGAGTCATGATGTGATTTGCTGCCACAGATTAACTAAATTCATGAGGAGTGAAAAGGATTCACAGCGTCTCTGACGTCTTTACAGCAGAAAGAAACCACCTGTCAAACACTCAAGAATGAGATCTGTCAGAGATGATGAGCCCAAAAAGACTAAAGCGTTAAAACTGTTGATCTTCAATAAAATAATGATGCAGAGGAATGATAGTGAGAGAGGAAGATGACTCACTACAGTGAAGGCTTCCTTTAGGATATAATGCTTTCGTCATTATTTAAAAGTTGAAAATGAAGAATGCTTATTAAAAGGATATTTTAAAATTTGCATCACAGTACTTTTAGATCATCCAACTGCAGCAAAGGTTGTTGATTTGTTGAATAAAGATGTTGATGTAACATGTTGAGATATTAAATGTCTTGTTTTCACTTAAATACAAAAACACCAAGTTACTGAACATTTCTGCTGATGCAACAAAGGAAGGAAGACACTAAACCTGACTGTCACTGATGATGTCACTGATGGACTTACCTGAACAGTTGATCTCAACGGTGAAGGAAGAGGAAACTAATGATGATGAACATTCCCTCAGGGTAAATTCAGACTGAACACAGCCAGTGTTGATCCTCCACACAGACTTCCCTGAGGACTCATTTCTTTCTCTTGTTGAAACAGCAGAGCCACAGTCCAGATCTCTACAGACTACAGATGCTGCCTTCAGGTTCCAGTTCCAGCTGTCCACTGGTTTCCACTCTACTTGTTTCAGCTGCAGCTCACCTGCACAGCGACTGGCTCCTCCCACCAACCTGACAGGCTCTGAACACAGAGAAGAGAGTGAAGAGTAAAAGTAGTGAGTTTGACTCAAACATACAGTAAATGAAGCAAATCCAAACTGTAGCTCCACTTGTACCTGAGCAGGTGAGTCCAACAGCCAAACATCAAGTCATCAGTTTAACATCACCTTTAGAGGCCCAACGCTTGGGAGTGAATTAAGCTCATCACTGAGGTCCATGTCTTCACATTTAATCTTCAAAAGGAATCTGAAGGAATTTTTACTGTCTACAGGAACTTAAGCATCTACCCCAATTCGCTCTTTCAACTTTTTTTCAACTTTTTTCATCAATCTTGTCTTATATTCTTTACTTCTAGTTGTATCAAGTATCCTTACTCCTGCTGCTATTAATTTTTTGTTTTTTCCTTTTGTTTAGATCACGTGTTGTTGCCTGTTTGTCTTTTGTTTGATATTATGGATAGAGGTGGAACTTTGTACAAGCCTGTCAGGACTTTGTTCCCTCCCTGCACAGTGTTTAATGCACTGTGCTAAATAAACTAAACTTGTACCTGAGCAGGTGAGTCCAACAGCTTTGCCAGGTGAGCAGCTGGTTCTAGTTGAGCCTGAGCTTCTACAGTCCAGGAGAGCTGACTCGTTGCCTCCACACTGGAACTCTGTGGTCCACATTGGAGCCTCCCCTGCTCCATAGAGCGCCCCCTGGAGGACTGAAGGAGCCCCACAGCCAAGCTCCCTACAGACCACCTCTGCATCCTGCTGGTCAAAGTCATCTTCACACACTGAGGACCACCACTGGTTAGACGGGTTGGACTTGACCTCCAGTCTGCCTGAACACATACCGGTCCCATTCACCAGCCTGACAGAGTCTGCAGAGAGAGACACAACATTTACACTTTGATCCTGACCTTTATTTACTGTCATATCAACTTTAAAGTCATCAGCATGTGTCCAGAAATGAGTTCCTTCTCTGTCCCAAACACAACCGTTAAAGAAACTCACAGTCCAGCTCTGGAGTCAAAGACTCAAGTAAACCAATGGTCTGGACTTCAACATCTTCACAGAAACAATTTTAACATCATCTGTTGAAGACACAAACTTTCCTTTGACTGCTGACCTACACAGTGGCAGAGCTGGAAATCTTCCATTGGGTTGGCTAGGATGAGCTCATTTCTCACATAGGGGTTGAAATACCAGAAACATCTGGATGGCTGTTTTCATTATTATAATTGTTACTATTGTTGTTTTTATTCATGCATTGCTTTCAGTGTGCCCTTATAACAGCAGGCCTGATTCCATTCATATCAATTATATTGTTTGCAGGAAATCTCCACAAATATTTAAATAAACATATCAGCTAATTCCCACTGTCCTAGATTGATTTTGAAACTGTACAAGACTTGTCTCAACAATCACGGAATACACACAAGATGCAACGTTAGTGACAGCAAAGCAGGCTCTCCATTAATCTGCCATAGAGAGATGTCTGTGTCTGAAATGCTTCAAACTGAAGTCACAGTCAACAACGTCAGAAAACTCGACTGAAACTGACCGATGTAATCATGGGAAACCACTTGCAGTTCATAGGTGACCCCTGGCGTTGTGTGTTCTCAGTTTCAGCTCCATAGACATAAACACAACTCTGATCTGCTCCCATGGAAAGTTTGTTTTGTGCTGCAGTAAAATACGTCCTTGCGGAAATGGCAGCTAGGTGGAACTAATGTTCTGTACCACAGAACTGTTGTCAAATTATGCCCCAGCCGTGGAGCATAATTTGACAGGTCTTGTTTTCAGACCTTAACTCACTTAAATACAAAAAGAACATGTTACTGAACATTTCTGCCACCACAATAAAGGAAGCAAGACACTAAACCTGACTGTCACTGATGATATCACTGATGGACTTACCTGAACAGTTGATCTCAACGGTGAAGGAAGAGGAAACTAATGATGATGAACATTCCCTCAGGGTAAATCCAGACTGAACACAGTCAGTGTCGATCTTCCACACAGACCTCGCTGGGTACTCCTCTCTTCTTCTTGTTGAAACAGCAGAGCCACAGTCCAGATCTCTACAGGCTACAGATGCTGCCTTCAGGGTCCAGTCGTAGTAGCTGTCCACTAGTCTCCACTCTCCTAGGTTCAGCTGCAGTTCACCTGCACAGCGACTGGCTCTTCCCGACCTGACAGGCTCTGAACACAGAGAAGAGAGTGAATAGTAAAAGAAGTGAGTTTGATTCAAACAGAAATGAAGCAAATCCAACCTGTAGCTCCACTTGTACCTGAGCAGGTGAGTCCAACAGCTTTGCCAGGTGAGCAGCTGGTTCTAGTTGAGCCTGAGCTTCTACAGTCCAGGAGAGCTGACTCGTTGCCTCCACACTGGAACTCTGTGGTCCACATTGGAGCCTCCACTGCTCCATAGAGCCCCCCCTGGAGGACTGAAGGAGCCCCACAGCCAAGCTCCCTACAGACCACCTCTGCATCCTGCTGGTCAAAGTCATCTTCACACACTGAGGACCACCACTGGTTAGACGGGTTGGACTTGACCTCCAGTCTGCCTGAACACACACTGGTCCCATTCACCAGCCTGACAGAGTCTGCAGAGAGAGACACAACATTTACACTTTGATCCTGACCTTTGTAAATTACCTTTAATGTGATAAATTAATAATAACAACAATATTAATATTAATAATTATAGCTGCTGTGCAGCAAAGGTCGGGGCCGGGCAATTTCCAAGTCCAAAGCTGTTGGACATATGGTTGATCTGTTAGGAAATTCAGATTTGAAATTCAGAGGCTTGCTGTGATGCTACCATCAGGACTATTGTCTTGTGTTTCCAGTTGAGGACGTCTGTCATTTTGATGTGTCATCATCATCACCCTTACTGAGGCTTGAACCCACAACACGTCTAATCTCGCGCTTGTTTGCATGATTTCCTCCCGCAAATATCTGAAGTTAGAAATGTCCAGTTCCGTTAATTTCCCTGTGAATACTCGATAATAAGTTATAAACTGATAGGCAAGATACATAAGAACTTTGACTCCATTTGCATGCAGTAATAATCACACATTTTCATCTTTGAGCTGCAGGACTCTACTTCACTCGGTAATTGCTTCCATGCCAGCGGACTACCTGCAACCATGGCTCTAACAAGTAGATATCACAGACGGGACAACACAGCTGAATTTATGGAGTTTGACAACAATGACGACTGGTTTCATTTTGATTGGCGCCCCTATCAGCTAGGGCGACAGCTCCTTCCTGACCCAGGAGCTCCTCTCTCCCTCTGACCCATCCAGGACAGCGCCAGAACCCTCTGGATACCAGGACTTCCTCATGGACAGATTAAGCACTGCTGATGTTTGTATCATCAAAAGATTCTATATGTCATGATGTGTTACAAAAGAAAGAGATTCTATGTAAAATCTGATTGTTCAGCAGCAGTCAGCACCCCAATATAGTCAGAAACAATTCCTTTTTTCATAACCACATTGTGTGATGGTTTTGACAACAAATTTGACAGTTGAATCAAACTCCTCTGAATCAAATCAATGAATTATTGAAGATTCAGGGTCTACCCTAATATACACATATTAAATGAAACATCTGATGTTCCAGATGAATGCCTGTCTGTATCCATGTACAATGCTTGATCAGGTGAACAGCATCAAAGTATGGAAGGTGACTTGTTGACTAAAGACGAAAATGTAACATGTTGAGTTATTGAACGTCTGTTATTGATGGACTTACCTGAACAGGTGATCTCCACCGTGGAGGAAGAGGAACCTGATGATACTGAACACTCCCTCAGGGTAGATCCAGACTGAACACAGTCAATGTTGATCTTCCACACAGACCTCCGTGAGGACTCCTCTCTTCTTCTTCTTGTTGAAACAGCAGAGCCACAGTCCAGATCTCTACAGACTACAGATGCTGCCTTCAGGTTCCAAAAAAAGTTGTCCACTGGTCTCCACTTTCCTCGTTTCAACTGCAGTTCACCTGCACAGCGACTGGCTCCTCCCACCAACCTGACAGACTCTGAACACAGAGAAGAGAGTGAAGAGAGACTGTAGCTCCACCTGTGTCTGAGCAGGTGACTTTGGCTCCATCTTGTGGTAGCATTAAAAATGATCATTACTGGTTGTTCCTCTTCCTACTCTCAAGTTCACTCTATTGCAGGACCTTCAGTAACCCTTGTAAACTATCCTCAGTGAAACAGATCTACTTTACATAAACTCATTGTAAATGTAAACAAGATGATCTGTGACCAGGAAGGTGAAGGACCATCAGCATCAGTGAAACCATGTAGTCATGCTCATTTCAGTGCTGAGACGTAGACACCACTCATCCATCCTTCATGTGTCCTCATCCTCTCTGTTTACCTGTGGAGCTGTGGCTTCCTTCAGCCCAGAGTCCTGAGGAGAAAACCAGAGAGGAAACATCAGTGAGATCTGTGAAGACAGCCACGTCACTAAGAAGCAGAAACAGTCACACAATCCTCCACACTGAGCTCCATAAATCTGCTCTTTATTTCCCATGATGCTCAGGGTGATGGGCATGTTTCTGTCCGATCAGACAGAAACAGGATCAGACTATCAGCTCCACGGTTACTGCTTCATGTAAACAGTAACGTTACCTGCCCAGACATTCAGCTCACTGTTTGATGCTCTGTGTATTAGCACTGACCTACTCTAACCCTAACAAAGCTCAGCAATAATATCTCTGGCAACTAAGTCACTGCTAAAACATGAACCTTTACTTACACACACACACACACACACACACACACACACACACACACACACACACACACACACACACACACACACTCACAAATGTCAGTACACGTTTACAGATTGTTTGACACATTTTCAATTCTAATTACGCACACAGACATTGTGATAACAATAACAACAATAATTCCTCCATCCATGTCCCTCAGTCCTACCTGAGCTCCACAGCAGCAGCAGCAGCATCATCAGGTGATCCATGTCCATGTAGACGTCTGTCTTCGTCTCTGTCTCCTCTCTGACTGCTGGACTCGTCCTCTCTTCGTCTGTTAACCTCAGGTTTGATCTCTTCTTTATCTACATGTGGTCTGTACATCCTATTTAACATGGCATGACTTGTTATTTCCTGAATGACAGTTTCACAGAAACACATCTGCGGCTTTATCATGACACCATCTCAACTCATTCCACACATAGTTCACCTGCTGCATAGAGTCACAGATCTGACCTTTGTATGAGGAATTTAATTCATGTAAATGAACTGAAGTCTGTTTTTATCTAATTAAAACCCCAGAGAGACTTCCACACACCTTCTACTGGTTTGTTGGGAGAGAAAACATGGAGCTGGTGCTGTTGGAGTTTCTTTGTCCCTTCTCTGGTCGGACAAATCAGCCAAGAAGAAGACATGGTCCTGGTGGAGCACAGGGACACACGGATCTACCTGTTGCTGAGCCAACATCTGGGGCTGATCGCTGGTCTCTGCAGGTGGAGGAACCACTTTCACCTGATCGACTAAAACAGCAGGTGTGTGTTGTTACGATGCCCAGACGCTACGGGTCCATGTTGGTTAAACACCAGTCCTGACCTCAGGTTTGATCCTCAAATACTTTTATTTTAACTCTACATGAGTAATAGTGACATTCAAACAACAGTAATATAAAACACATACATGCCCCCCCCCCCCTCCCAGGTTGAGCTGCTGCCTATTGCTGAGCGACTGGTGTGGTTTCTGTCACTGAGACCGATCTGATAACAGCTGCTGCTGAAAGGACTTTCCACGGAAATGTTTTTTTTCCTTCTCATTAGCTTCACTTGATGTTGCAATATTGTGGCCCCTTAAACCACATGATCAGTTTCAACTGCTTTACCGGAGGGGGGGGGGGGGGGGTATAATGTAGGATATTATATGTATATATTGTAATTGATTATTGTGTTGTATGTTTACAACTTTATATATGTATATTTTTAGATAGAGAAGCATGAAGAAACTGATCAGCTGTTAGTAATGTCTAAATACAACTATTTACATTTGGTCAGGAATCATCAGGTGACTTGTGTGTGACAGACGGTTCAGACAGATTTCCTCTCTGCTCTGCTTCAGATTCACAAAGTCCCAACAGTCCTGAAGATGATGATCCAAAATCCAGGTGTCTGCTCTTCACTCGTCTTTGGATGAGATTAATTGATGCAGAAAAAGCAATTAACTTTGCCTTTGAAAGCATCATCACTGTACTTTCAGTCTCTAAACCAATAAATCAGTGTTGTTTCTCCAAGAGATACTGTGCTGCAAAAACCTGTTGATGACATGAGACTGTGAGGAGAGATGAAACTCCTGCAGGATCTCAGTGAAACTCTAAAGGGAACATCTGAGGGACGATGCTGGATCGTTGACCGAGCTGATGGACAGGCGTGTGGCAGCCGACGAGTCTGGATGTTAGACAAGTTCCTCCTCTGCAGCCTGGACTCCTTCTTCTTCAGCTGGCCCTCCGTCAGCTGTGGAAACACCCAGGTTCAAAGACTGCAGCTCTATGGCCTCCTGTTGGACTGGACTCTGCCCCCTGGTGGCCTGGAGAGATGTGGCAGCACACAGACACGAGACTTCAGTTCAACATACAGGAGCTGAGAGCTTCATGTCAGACAGAGCTCAGGTCAACAAAGGTGGGTCTGGTACCTTGGGTGGATTTATGATTACTTACCATACACTTCTTACATCCAGCTCCTTTAAGGCTGAGACAGGTGACAGAGATCATCAGCAGCAGACTGAGTGACACGACGACCAGTCTGATGATATGACCTGTTGGATCTGATGAGACACATTCAGTCATCAGGTTAGATCACATGACACGAGTACAACAGCTTCATTAAACAAACCTCAACATGTTTGAGTCAGTTCTTAGAGAATGAGGTCGTCTGACGATGTTGGACAGACTCAACAGGTGGACAGAGTTAGTCTGAAAGGATGAACTGAAGCTTCTTGTCTCCTTCCAGCCTGTGTCTGGTTGAAACGTCTCAGGTGAGTGTTAATCACCATCTTTACAGGCAGTTTACCAAACATGATCCTGGTGAAGCTGAGTCATCCTGCTGACGTCTGACTCATCATGTAAAACCCAGTTTCTCACCATCATGGTGCTCATGTACCTTCACTGGATCCTCTCCTGTCGTGGACTTTTCACTACAGCAACATGGACGGATGAAGAGACAATGGGTTCCTGAGCACAGACAGGGGAAATGTCTTCAACTCACCTGAGACAGTGAGGGACAGTCGACGGCTCTCAGAGGAGAAGTTATGAGAGAAAATGTAGAGGTGATAAACACAGCTGTAGTTTCCTTGGTGGGCGGGCTCTGCAGCAGGAAACAGGAAGGAGGCGGAGTGATTGACAGCTGGCTGGGTGTAGTTGTCCGTTGTGTTGGAGGAGGTGAAGCTGAGCTGGAAGAAGCCTCCTGGGTACTGTGGCTGGATGGAGCAGCTGATGCTGAAGTTGGAGCCCATCAACACACCTGAATAACCCTGCTGCTGGGCCTGGGAGACCCCGTTCATGGAGGACACAGAGATGATTGGCTGGACCAGCAGGTCTGTAAACAGAGAGATGAATGGCTGAATGTTAACAGTCAGTTTCTAAAAGGACTCTGATCCAGATGTTCACTAGAGAGATAACAAGACAAAATTGATCTCAATTATTCCGTATTACAACTGGTACGCAGGTACACATGCATGGCAAATATGAGGGCATGCGGACCAACACATGTCACCACGCGCTTTCGCGTACCTGACATTAGCTACAAAAAAAAAATCCTGCGCTCTCCAGCTGTGTGACCTGCAGCTGAGCCGAGCGGCCAGAGGAGCTCTGCAGTTCCTCTCTCTTCAGCCTGGTGTTTGGCTGCACTGATCCAGAGCACAGTGGATGTGGCGCTTATCTCATTATAACAAAGACCATTTTCTCGTGATAACTAATTAATTTATGGTAGAATGTATTGACATGATCGTGTAGCAATAGGGTTCACTAGATGCAATGTGTACTGTCCAGCTCGAGCGTCTTTGAGGCTTTAAAAACGAGCAGTAAAATCTTAAAATCAATTCTAAAACTTGCAGGTAACCAGCGTGATGTGGTCACTTCTCTTACAAGTGGTGTGCAGTGTGGGGAGGGGGGGTTCAGTGGAGACGACTGACTGTCACTGTAGATTAATGGAAATATTACTCACTGATGGACTTACCTGAACAGGTGATCTCCATGGTGGAGGAGGAGGAACCTGGTGATGATAAACACTCCCTAAAGGTAACTCCACTCCAATGAACACAGCCAGTGTTGATCCTCCACACAGGCCTCTCTGAGGACACCTTTCTTCTTCTTGTTGAAACAGCAGAGCCACAGTCCAGATCTCTACAGACTACAGATGCTGCCTTCAGGTTCCAGAGGTCGTCGTCCACTGGTCTCCACTCTCCTTGTTTCACCTGCAGCTCACCTGCACAGCGACTGGCTCCTCCCACCAACCTGACAGGCTCTGAACACAGAGAAGAGAGTGAAGAGTAAAAGAAGTGAGTTTGATTCAAACAGAAATGAACAAATCCAACCTGTAGCTCCACTTGTACCTGAGCAGGTGAGTCCAACAGCTTTGCCAGGTGAGCAGCTGGTTCTAGTTGAGCCTGAGCTTCTACAGTCCAGGAGAGCTGACTCGTTGCCTCCACACTGGAACTCTGTGGTCCACATTGGAGCCTCCACTGCTCCATAGAGCGCCCCCTGGAGGACTGAAGGAGCCCCACAGCCAAGCTCCCTACAGACCACCTCTGCATCCTGCTGGTCAAAGTCATCTTCACACACTGAGGACCACCACTGGTTAGACTGGTTGGACTTGACCTCCAGTCTGCCTGAACACCCACTGGTCCCATTCACCAGCCTGACAGAGTCTGCAGAGAGAGACACAACATTTAAACTTTGATGCTGACCTTTATTTACTGTCATATCAACTTTAAAGTCATCAGCATGCGTCCAGAAATGAGTTCCTTCTCTGTCCCCAACACAACGAAACTCTGGAAAGCTGGTCGCTGCGGTCGCTTTTGGTGTCAACACGGGCTTTATTTACAGGCAGTATGCCTGTTTATCACTAATAAACACGGTAGATGAGGTGAGTTGGTCAGCGGCAGGTGCGAGGCTGCAGCTCTGACTGCAGCCGGCTGCTGCTCTGACTGCCGGTGAGTGCTTTGACACGTCCCGGATCACGGCACGTTACATACTGTAAACAACAGTGCATTCACGTTCTGGAGTCATGGATGTATTATTATCTTATAGATCCATGGTCGGAGTCTCAAACCAGACACGTCTGTTACAACATCAGAAAACACATAGCGAGTTTATTTCGCAGGGACCTGCCGTGTAAAAAGATCTAAAAAGTCTCCCGAGCAGTGTCACGACTTCCTGTATGTGGCCCTTCAAATTAAAAGCTCGAAATGTTGTCACTATTAAATTATATTTATAGGATCGAGCTTTTCCTTCATTTTTTAGTCTAAAAAGCTCTGCACCTGCACACAGTGGTGTTTTGGATGTCGTGCACTCTGCTATTTTCCTTCAAATTAAAAGCCCTCCAACCTTTCATACACGGTTCAGTCATATGGATTTTGATTTAATTATGACAAGCCTAGGCTCCAAATGTTTATTTTGTTTTTTTCTCAGACCAATCGACCAATAAAATTGGTTCATAAACAATTCGTTTTTTTAATTGAACGACTATTTGTAAACAAGACCAGTTTTACTTGTGATAAAAGGTGATAAATGGTGATGTGCAGTGAAAGGTGAATTTTTCAGACTATCTTTCTCTAATGAATAAAATATCATTTTATTAGTTCATAATTTGTCTGTAGCTAATTTTTGATATTAAAAAAAATCGTGAGAAAATCGAATCGTGAACAAAAAATCGTGACTCGAATCGAATCGTGAGTTGAGTGAATCGTTACATCCCTATCATCCAGTGGTCCTGTTGCATCCGGTGACCTTTCTCCACCTGACGGTTCCTGCTCCATCCAAAGGTCCTGCTCCATCCCGTGGCCCTGCTCCACCTGGCGGTTCCTGCTCCATCCAGCGGTCCGACTCCACCTGGCGGTTCCTGCTCCATCCAGAGGCCCTGCTCCATCTTTATTTTCTTTCCCTTTTTTTTTTTTCTCCCATTTCCTTCAGTTTGTCTTAAGCTACTGGACTAATTTGAATTTCCCTCCTTGGGATGAATAAAGTATTCTCTACTCTACTCTACTCTATCAAATAGAATCTATGCATAGCGGGTGTCTCAAGATATTAAAGACGGCCGAGGACCGACGAGACGCCAACACCTGTTGATTTGAGCGATTTAAGCCGGGCCTTTATTTGAAGTCCAAGAAACGTTGAATCCTTTGTTCTCCTCAGTTATTTTTCTCTTTTTCCCTTTGGGATCCATGGCGAAATGAAACACAACCCTGTTTGTTTGCAACAGCCGCCTGTTTGGTGCTACCGCCCTGATTAGGCTAGTGGCTGTTTCTTCGTTGACAGAAATGTTGAAATTTAATATTTATTGACACATTTTACAGCATTGGAAAACGTTAAGAATGTCTGTGTCATGTTTGTCCTCCTACAGAAACCATATTAAAACCAAAAATATATTTCTCTCCCCCATCTTTTTCCATTTTCAAACATTTTTGAAAAAGCTCCAGGGAGCCCCTGGGATGGCGCTAAAGAGCCGCATGATAGTGAGAGAGGAAGATGACTCACTACAGTGAAGGCTTCTTATAGTGTGTGTGTGTGTGTGTATTCTTGTACATGCTACGGTGTGAGGACCAGAACAAGTTTTTAAAGGGATAGTTCGGGTCTTTTGATATGAATCTATATGGCATCCCCATCACTAGTTACATGCTGTGACAGTGACCGGACAGTGTCCAGTGATCTGTTCAGACCCACAGTGAACAAAGTGTGTCTGAGCAGCCCAACACTGGGGTCACGAAAATGGTCAGATGCTTCTCAAAACAATATGCAGTTCAAAAGAGTGATAAATTTGCATCACAAAACCGTTGTCCAGGTGAAAAGTCTGACTCACAGATTCGAAGACTTCCTCCAGGATTTTGTCTCACCTCATCAGTGAGCTTACATGTATCCTGCCCCCTGCTCAGACGTTAGCTTCACCTTTCCATCAGCTGATTTCACTGAGTTTCTCCAATACAGATGATGAGAACTTATCTGACTTGGCAGTTCATGGTGGAAGATCAGACCTACAAACATACAAGACAGATTTCTGCATCACCTGCACGGACGGTGCTGTTGAAAAAAAACGGCCTGACTCTCCAGCCAGCTGATGCAGCAAACCTGCAGCTGTCAGAGGAGGTGATCTCTTCAGTCGGTGTTTGGCTGCACTTTATTTAAAATAGTTCAACATGTGAAGATCTATAACCGCCATCTGAACAGCGGTCAGCTGAGCCAGAGCACAGTGGACGTGGCTGCTGTGTAGGATCGCTATTTTAGGGGGGCGACCGCCATTCCGAAGGACCGCTATTCCGACGGTCCGCCAGTCCGAAAATTCCCGAAGGTCCGTCATTACGAACTTCCCGAGGGGCCGCTGTTCCGAATGTGTTTTATTTTGAAAATTGACCGGATTCTCTCGTGGTTTGACTTCCTGTCCGGCTTGACGTCACATGAAACGCGCCTTACAGGAAAAGCCCCCCTCCCCCTTCCAAAGTTTCACCCAGGTGCGAGTCTGATGCAGCCGCGGCGCTCCTGCTGAAAATAAATGTCCTTGCTCTGTGCTTTGGTTAGGTTTAGGCAATGTAGAAGTTGGTTAAGTTTAGTAAAAAGATTAGGTAGAGGCCAATAAAATCATTGTTAATATGTGTCTCCCCCGGGAGTGAAACCCTGATCCACCGCATCAAAGACAGATGCTCTAACCACTCCGCTACCAACGCATTGGCCAAGAACTTAAACCATTAAACTTTTTGAAGAGAATGGCACCCTTTTCTTCAGGTTCGTAATGGCACCCTTTTCCCATAAATAAGCAGGTGCATTCCAACAAATTAGGTGAAGCGTTCGGTTGGCGACCCTTCGGAATGGCACCCTGGAACCGCTATTTTATAACGGCAAGAAAAAAAAAGTTGTCTTGATTGTCTGTGTACATTTGTCGGACTGAATCACGGACTGCGCTGCATTACTGATCATCACCCGGCCACCCTGTCTGTCACAGCTACAACTGTGGGTCTAACTTTAGCTTGTGGACTTGACCTGTCCAGTCTGCCTCTCTCTCTCTGCCCGTTTTAACTCCATCTGACAGGTTCAGCATCACAGCCTATATTCAGGCTCATAATGGTCTCCATTTGGCTCTGTTAAAACAAGGGATGGCTTCATTACTTTGTGCCATAGTCAGATATGTTTATGTGAACTATCCAAGCAGTAAACTCAGTGAAACAGCTGGAAGACTCGCACAGCCATCGGTCTGGCTTCAACATCATACGGAGGGAGAAAAATAACTCTTTCAGCGATTGCGAGGTCAGACTTTTTCCTGGACAACGGTTTTGTGATGCAAATGTATCATTTTGAAGAGCCATATTGTTTTGAGAAGCAAAAAACAAAAATTTCGTGACCCCAGCAAACTAGCCGGACTACATTCGCCAGCACCGAAACCGGGCCGGAACTCCGCTCACGGGACGCAGTCCGGGGAAAGTCACTGTCACAGCATGTAACTAGTGATGGGGATGCCATATAGATTCATATCAAAAAACCCGAACTATCCCTTTAACCAACAGACTGAGGACATTTTTGGGAAGTGAGGACATTTTGGCCAGTCCTCACTTCTTCAAGGGGCTTTTTGAGGTTAAGACTTGGGTTCAGACATTAGGTTAGAATTAGGTTTATATTAGAGATTAGAGTAATGGTTAAAGAAGAAGTAAGTGGTCCGGTCGTTTTCGCTAATGCTGCGTTCCAGGCAGGCTTTTGAAATCGTAAATTACAGCTTCAAGTCACAACTTACGACTTTGTAGCGTTCCAGGTAATGTCTGTGTTTTTGACCTGTTTTACCGGTGAAAGTCACTATAAAGCCAAAAATTCCGACCGGTGAACTCGTCCCCCATCTTTTTCCAGATCGAACTGGTACCACTTCACGGGAAAAATGGGGTGGTTTCCTGAACGCACCATAACAGAGGAAGATGACTCACGCCACATTCACGGCGTTCCTTGGCTGCACACACAGCCCTGCATGCCGTTCTCTCTCCTCATTGGATAAAAACTGTAGGATACGATAAATGTTTTCTCCTCGGCTCAGAGCAGAGCAGAGTGACTGACAGACCCGTGTTTTGGTCCAAACACTCTATGTAAGTGATTGCTGTCGGAAGATATAACTATTTAAGACTTATATTAACACAAATATATCACTTACTTCTGCTTTAAGTTTAGGCTTTTGTTTCGGATGGTTAAGGTTAGGGTAAGGGGCTAGGGAATGCATTATGTCAATGACATGTCCTCACTAAGATAGAAGTACATGGATGTGTGTGTGAGAGAGAGAGATGTTATATGATGTAACACGTTGAGATATTGATAAATGTCTGGTTTTCAGACCTTCACTCACTTAAATACACAAAGAACATGTCTGGACATTTCTGCCTCTGCAACAAAGGAAGGAAGACACTGAACCTGACTGTCACTGATGATGTCACTGACTTACCTGAACAGGTGATCTCTATGATGGAGGGAGAGGCATCTGGTGAATATAATGATCCTAAAAATGGTGATGATGATACTGAACACTCCTTCAGGGTAGATCCAGACTGAACACAGCCAGTGCTGATCTCCCACACAGGCCTCCCTGGGGCCTCCTTTCTTCTTGTTGAAACAGCAGAGCTACAGTTCAGCTCTCTACAGACTACAGATGCTGCCTTCAGGTTCCAGTTGATGCTCTCCACTGGTCTCCACTCTGCTTCTTTCAGCTGCAGTTCACCTGCACAGCGACTGGCTCCTCCCACCAACCTGACAGACTCTGAACACAGAGAAGAGAGTGAAGAGAGACTGTAGCTCCACCTGTGTCTGAGCAGGTGAAGATTAATGACTTTGGCTCCATCTTGTGGTAGCATTAAAAATGATCATTACTGGTTGTTCCTCTTCCTACTCTCAAGTTCACTCTATTGCAGGACCTTCAGTAACCCTTGTAAACCATCCTCAGTGAAACAGATCTACTTTACATAAACTCATTGTAAATGTAAACGAGATGATCTGTGACCAGGAAGGTGAAGGACCATCAGCTGATGATCAGTGGACAGTGAAACCATGTAGTCATGCTCATTTCAGTGCTGAGACATAGACACCACTCATCCATCCACCAGCACCTTCATGTGTCCTCATCCTCTCTGTTTACCTGTGGAGCTGTGGCTTCCTTCAGCCCAGAGTCCTGAGGAGAAAACCAGAGAGGAAACATCAGTGAGATCTGTGAAGACAGCCACGTCACTAAGAAGCAGAAACAGTTGCACCATCATACAGGTCAGGAACAATGAAATGAATCCATCACAGCAGCTTCAGCTCCCACAATCCTCCACACTGAGCTCCATAGATCTGCTCTTTATCTCCCATGATGCTCAGGGTGATGGGCATGGTTCTGTCTGATCAGTTTTTAATGCAAAAATATAATGTTGTGATAGTAAAGTGAAATGTTGTGCCTCAGTGTTTTTCCTCTATGGGTCTGAACCTGTCTACTGTCTATGGAGGTGTTGTGTCCATATCTAGATTTGCGAGTGAAGACCAATCTGCAGCTGTGTGCAAAGATCTGTGAATGCATCCACAGATCTGTGAGTCCACAAATCCATAAATGTTTATGTAAATCCATGAAGGTGTAAAGACATGTATAAATATGTAGATAGATCTGTAAGAGTCTGTCATCAGTTACGCACACTTCTGCTGTGGCAGATCCACAAATGCGTGCAGTGATCTGTAATAAAGATTTATGTGTAACTTTTCCTTTGCCCTGAGCTCAGGCTCACAGGCTCAGGCTGCAGCCTAGCACCTGTAACATTGCTGGGCTGGGGATAACTGGCTGCAATTGTGCAGCTACAAGGCGGACATGGGGTCTTGATTGTTTGCTGTAAGTTAAAGTTCATATTTACGTATTGTATGATCATGAACAAATAAATGAAATGAAATGATAGACACCTGAGGCTGTTCTCCTCCCTCTGCTCTAAAGGAGGAGCTGCCTGGCTGTTCTCCTCCCTCTGCTCTATAGGAGGGGCTGCCTGGCTGTTCTCCTCCCTCTGCTCTAAAGGAGGAGCTGCCTGGCTGTTCTCCTCCCTCTGCTCTAAAGGAGGAGCTGCCTGGCTGTTCTCCTCCCTTTTCTCTAAAGGAGGAGCTGCCTGGCTGTTCTCCTCCCTCTGCTCTATAGGAGGGGCTGCCTGGCTGTTCTCCTCCCTCTGCTCTAAAGGAGGAGCTGCCTGGCTGTTCTCCTCCCTCTGCTCTAAAGGAGGGGCTGCCTGGCTGTTCTCCTCCCTCTGCTCTAAAGGAGGGGCTGCCTGGCTGTTCTCCTCCCTCTGCTCTATAGGAGGGGCTGCCTGGCTGTTCTCCTCCCTCTGCTCTATAGGAGGGGCTGCCTGGCTGTTCTCCTCCCTCTGCTCTATAGGAGGGGCTGCCTGGCTGTTCTCCTCCCTCTGCTCTATAGGAGGGGCTGCCTGGCTGTTCTCCTCCCTCTGCTCTATAGGAGGGGCTGCCTGGCTGCTGCTCTAGGAGGGGCTGCTGCTGTTCTCCTCCCTCTGCTCTATAGGAGGGGCTGCCTGGCTGTTCTCCTCCCTCTGCTCTATAGGAGGGGCTGCCTGGCTGTTCTCCTCCCTCTGCTCTATAGGAGGGGCTGCCTGGCTGTTCTCCTCCCTCTGCTCTATAGGAGGGGCTGCCTGGCTGTTCTCCTCCCTCTGCTCTATAGGAGGGGCTGCCTGGCTGTTCTCCTCCCTCTCTCTATAGGAGGGGCTGCCTGGCTGTTCTCCTCCCTCTGCTCTAAGGAGGAGGGGCTGCCTGGCTGTTCTCCTCCCTCTGCTCTAAGGAGGAGCTGCCTGGCTGTTCTCCTCCCTCTGCTGTAAAGGAGGGGCTGCCTGGCTGTTCTCCTCCCTCTGCTGTAAAGGAGGGGCTGCCTGGCTGTTCTCCTCCCTCTGCTGTAAAGGAGGGGCTGCCTGGCTGTTCTCCTCCCTCTGCTCTAAAGGAGGGGCTGCCTGGCTGTTCTCCTCCCTCTGCTGTAAAGGAGGGGCTGCCTGGCTGTTCTCCTCCCTCTGCTGTAAAGGAGGAGCTGCCTGGCTGTTCTCCTCCCTCTGCTCTAAAGGAGGAGCTGCCTGGCTGTTCTCTAAAGGAGGAGCTGCCTGGCTGTTCTCCTCCCTCTGCTGTAAAGGAGGAGCTGCCTGGCTGTTCTCCTCCCTCTGCTCTAAAGGAGGAGCTGCCTGGCTGTTCTCCTCCCTCTGCTGTAAAGGAGGGGCTGCCTGGCTGTTCTCCTCCCTCTGCTCTAAAGGAGGAGCTGCCTGGCTGTTCTCCTCCCTTTTCTCTAAAGGAGGAGCTCTCTGGCTGTTCTCCTCCCTTTTCTCTAAAGGAGGAGCTCTCTGGCTGTTCTCCTCCCTTTTCTCTAAAGGAGGAGCTGCCTGGCTGTTCTCCTCCCTTTTCTCTAAAGGAGGAGCTGCCTGGCTGTTCTCCTCCCTCTGCTCTATAGGAGGGGCTGCCTGGCTGTTCTCCTCCCTTTTCTCTATAGGAGGGGCTGCCTGGCTGTTCTCCTCCCTCTGCTCTATAGGAGGGGCTGCCTGGCTGTTCTCCTCCCTCTGCTCTATAGGAGGGGCTGCCTGGCTGTTCTCCTCCCTCTGCTCTATAGGAGGAGCTGCCTGGCTGTTCTCCTCCCTCTGCTCTAAAGGAGGGGCTGCCTGGCTGTTCTCCTCCCTCTGCTCTAAAGGAGGGGCTGCCTGGCTGTTCTCCTCCCTCTGCTCTAAAGGAGGAGCTGCCTGGCTGTTCTCCTCCCTCTGCTCTAAAGGAGGAGCTGCCTGGCTGTTCTCCTCCCTCTGCTCTAAAGGAGGAGCTGCCTGGCTGTTCTCCTCCCTTTTCTCTAAAGGAGGAGCTGCCTGGCTGTTCTCCTCCCTCTGCTCTAAAGGAGGAGCTGCCTGGCTGTTCTCCTCCCTCTGCTCTAAAGGAGGAGCTGCCTGGCTGTTCTCCTGCCTGGCTGTTCTCCTCCCTCTGCTCTAAAGGAGGGGCTGCCTGGCTGTTCTCCTCCCTTTTCTCTAAAGGAGGAGCTGCCTGGCTGTTCTCCTCCCTTTTCTCTAAAGGAGGAGCTGCCTGGCTGTTCTCCTCCCTTTTCTCTAAAGGAGGAGCTGCCTGGCTGTTCTCCTCCCTCTGCTCTAAAGGAGGAGCTGCCTGGCTGTTCTCCTCCCTGGTTCTCCTCCCTCTGCTCTAAAGGAGGAGCTGCCTGGCTGTTCTCCTCCCTATGCTCTAAAGGAGGAGCTGCCTGGCTGTTCTCCTCCCTTTTCTCTAGGAAGGAGGAGGAGCTGCCTGGCTGTTCTCCTCCCTCTGCTGTAAAGGAGGAGCTGCCTGGCTGTTCTCCTCCCTCTGCTCTAAAGGAGGAGCTGCCTGGCTGTTCTCCTCCCTCTGCTCTAAAGGAGGAGCTGCCTGGCTGTTCTCCTCCCTCTGCTCTAAAGGAGGAGCTGCCTGGCTGTTCTCCTCCCTCTGCTCTAAAGGAGGAGCTGCCTGGCTGTTCTCCTCCCTCTGCTCTAAAGGAGGGGCTGCCTGGCTGTTCTCCTCCCTCTGCTCTAAAGGAGGGGCTGCCTGGCTGTTCTCCTCCCTCTGCTCTAAAGGAGGGGCTGCCTGGCTGTTCTCCTCCCTCTGCTCTAAAGGAGGGGCTGCCTGGCTGTTCTCCTCCCTCTGCTCTAAAGGAGGGGCTGCCTGGCTGTTCTCCTCCCTCTGCTCTAAAGGAGGAGCTGCCTGGCTGTTCTCCTCCCTTTTCTCTAAAGGAGGAGCTCTCTGGCTGTTCTCCTCCCTTTTCTCTAAAGGAGGAGCTGCCTGGCTGTTCTCCTCCCTTTTCTCTAAAGGAGGAGCTGCCTGGCTGTTCTCCTCCCTTTTCTCTAAAGGAGGAGCTGCCTGGCTGTTCTCCTCCCTTTTCTCTGGCTGTTCTCCTCCCTTTTCTCTAAAGGAGGAGCTGCCTGGCTGTTCTCCTCCCTTTTCTCTAAAGGAGGAGCTGCCTGGCTGTTCTCCTCCCTTTTCTCTAAAGGAGGAGCTGCCTGGCTGTTCTCCTCCCTCTGCTCTAAAGGAGGAGCTGCCTGGCTGTTCTCCTCCCTTTTCTCTATAGGAGGGGCTGCCTGGCTGTTCTCCTCCCTTTTCTCTATAGGAGGGGCTGCCTGGCTGTTCTCCTCCCTTTTCTCTATAGGAGGGGCTGCCTGGCTGTTCTCCTCCCTTTTCTCTAAAGGAGGGGCTGCCTGGCTGTTCTCCTCCCTTTTCTCTAAAGGAGGAGCTGCCTGGCTGTTCTCCTCCCTTTTCTCTAAAGGAGGAGCTGCCTGGCTGTTCTCCTCCCTCTGCTCTAAAGGAGGAGCTGCCTGGCTGTTCTCCTCCCTCTGCTCTAAAGGAGGAGCTGCCTGGCTGTTCTCCTCCCTCTGCTCTAAAGGAGGAGCTGCCTGGCTGTTCTCCTCCCTCTGCTCTAAAGGAGGAGCTGCCTGGCTGTTCTCCTCCCTCTGCTCTAAAGGAGGAGCTGCCTGGCTGTTCTCCTCCCTGTACTTCACTGCTGTCTGCCTAGTCTTAGATGAGATCTGGTCTTAGATGTGAGTCCTCAACAGGCTGAGCAGCCGAGCAGCTGCTTCATGTAAACAGTAACGTTACCTGCCCAGACATTCAGCTCACTGTTGATGCTCTGACCTACCCTAATGTAGCAAAGTGAAGAGGGACCCGGGCGGGCATCGAACCCCAGACTCCCGGGTCGGAGTCATGCGCGCTAACCAGTCGGCCAAAGGGACATCCCTTTGGCCAAGTAGCCAGGGCACATGATCAACTGGAGGCATAGTGACAGGACCACCACTGTCACACTAACAAAGCTCAGCAATAATATCTCTGGCTCACTGCTAAAACGTGAACCTTACACACACACTCACAAATGTCAGTACACGTTTACAGATTGTTTGACACATTTTCAAATCTAATTACACACTCAGACGTTGAGATAAGCAAATAATAAAGTAACAATAGTTCCTCCATCCATGTCCCTCAGTCCTACCTGAGCTCCACAGCAGCAGCAGCAGCAGCATCAGGTGACCCATGTCCATGTAGACGTCTGTCTTCGTCTCTGTCTCCTCTCTGACTGCTGGACTCGTCCTCTCCTCGTCTGTTAACCTCAGGTTTTATCTCTTCTTTATCTACATCCTATTAACCATCACATGACTTGTTTCCTGAATGACAGTTTCACAGAAACACATCTCTTCATCGTGACACCATCTTAACTCAATGTACTGTATATAGTTAATCTGCTGCAAATAGAGTCACAGATCCGGCCTTTTATGAGGATTTTAACGTAAAGAAATCCAAATATAAATGGACTGAAGTTTATTTTTATCCACTTAAAAACCCAGAGAGACTGGCCGGTCTCTCGCTGGTCTCTGCAGGTGGAGAAACCACTTTTACCCACTTTTTCCTCTCAGTCTTTGTTTGTCCCTAGGGAGAAGCAGAGAACAGCAGCTGTGTGTTGTTACGATGCCCAGACGCTAAGGGTCCATGCTGGTTAAACACCAGTCCTGGCATCCTATCAAAACCATTTATTATTACTGATAACGTGATGATAGACTATATGAAGCTCCCACTTGGAAAACGTAAAGCCTCACTATTTTACAAAATTGCTAATTCTTCTCTTGATAACGACTCTAACCAGTTAAAGGTGATTTGGCAGAGGGACCTGTGTGGAGAGTTTAGAGGTGACAGATGGGAAATCATTCTGTCTAACTGCAGTAAATATGTGAGAGAGGCAAGGGGTAAACTTACACAATATAAAGTATTGCATACAGTAGATACTACTACACACCATCCAGACTGCATAGGATGAAATTACTAGACAATGACTTGTGCTGGAAATGTAAACAGGAAACTGGAACTCTTATTGTATGTGGGAATGTGTGTTGATCAGACCTCTCTGGACTCAGATTCTAAATACTTTGAGTAACTGACTTGGAACAGAAGTCTCTTTAAGCCCGGAGCTCTGTTTACTGGGGGATAAATCTCAACTACCCAATATTATTAAATGTAACTTTTCTGTGATCTCGGTAGGCACAACAACAGCTTGTCGAGTCATTTTGAGGCACTGGAAAGCATCAGAAATTCCACAAGTGAAACAATGGGTCAGTGCAATGACTGAAACTGCATCCTATGAATGTGTGCTTGGTAGATTAAGTGATGACAGGGGTGACCCAGGTTCTGGGATTACATAAAGGTAAATAATAACCCCCACTAGGGTACAGGACTCTAGTTTTCCTGCTTTGTTTTACTTTCCCCAGGGAGGATCTGGTAATATTGTAAACCCCAACATGTCATTATGATGTGTGTGTAGATATGATGTATGTTTAGTTCATATTATGATGATATATTATGATCCTCACTAACTCTACATAAATAATAGTGACACTCAAACAACAGTAATATAAAAGACATACATGCCCCCCCCCCTCCCCAGAGGTTGAGCTGCTGCCTGTTGCTGAGCGACTGATGTCAGATCTCTGTGGTTTCTGTCACTGAGACCGATCTGATAACAGCTGCTGCTGAAAGGACTTTCCACGGAAATGGTTATTTCTTCTTATAAGTTGCACTTGATGTTGCAATATTGTGGCCCCTTAAACCACACGATCAGTTTCAACGGCTTTAATGAGCCATGTGTAACTCTCCATAATAATAATCCAGGTTCACTGTGGCTAACGCACCAACTCAGAGGCAACATGCCACTCACTTAAATCCCTCTAAGCATCATGGGAACTGTAGTCCCAAAGCTCAGAGCATGGTTGACCCAGACAGAAGAAAAAGGACGACGACATCCAATAATATTCACTCGTTTATTAGGAGAGACCGGGGATGGCTGTAACAACTGTTACTGTTAAATGTGTTGTTTTTATATAAATCACTGAGCTGCTCCTTGGTAATAAATCTGCTGTATAAATAAAGCTGCTTTGCCTCGTGTCAGAGAGAGTCTGTGTGTAGTATTTATGTGTCCTTGTCTTTTGTCGTTCAAAAAATGCCTTATATAGCCTATAATATATGATATATTTGCCTGTTTTACCCATGTAACTGAAGTCATGGTTTGTGTTGTGTGCATTTTCTTTGTTCAATTAAAAAGTAAACAACATAAAATAAGACTTTAGACTTTTATTGTCCCTTGAGGTAAATTCTTTTTCACATAACCTCTTCATTAGAGTAGTAGAAAAGAAGTAGAAAAAGAAAAAAGAGAGGATGAACTGAGAGGAAAACGTCACGCCAGTAATGAAGCTTCACCCTCAGTAAACAGGAAATAATAAAAAACAGAGTAGCTAATACTGAGAAATAGGTAGAAGAACTGAGAAACACAGCTGGAGCATCAGACCCCAAATACACACACAGCACAGCGCCCCCTGCTGCACAGCTCGGTATCTGCAGAGGGTTAACAGGCTGGGGGCGCTTGATTTATATGTAAGAGGAGCTTAAACCCTAAAGTGTGTGTTTTATCACAGTGACTGTTTCTGGAAGTCTGCTGAACAGTAAACAAAGGATTCATTGATAAAACACCACAGCTGGGCCCCCACCCTGCAGCCTAATAATAACACGCCTCGTTGGAGTAATATAAAGGATTTCAAAGGCATTAAAGGATGGATTTCCATGCATCATATTTTATATCAATGATCCAACAGGAAACTGAACGTAAGAGTCATAGCTCTACAATTTTATTCATGATTTGTTTGTAAAATTAAATGCAATATAAAAGTGCATAAAACAGAACATTAGTGGATTCATAAAGGAAAACAAAACAGAGCAAAACAAAAGTAAAACAACACCAGATTGTGCAAAAACGACACCAGACCGTTAGCTCCACCCGCTCGGGCGGTGCTAGGTTGACAAATGAAGCCAACCGGGATGCTCGGTTCAGGTGGTGGTTGGGAGGAGGAGGAGGAGGAGGCGGGAGGGGTTTGCTGGCTGTTCCGGGTGTCGCGCCTCCTCCCTCGGTCAGCAGGTTCATCTCGTCTCCCGTCCGTTTCACCGTCTGCGGATCCGGATCACCCCCCTCCCTCCCCCGGTGAGAACCCCGGCAGCGGCGGAGCCTGATGGAGCACCGCAGCCCGCCCGCCTGCGCCTGTCAGCCGGGGAGGATTTAATCCATCGACGGCCAATAAGGAGCGGTGAGAGTCCTGCAGGGAGGCTGAGGTCTGGAGGCTCCTGCTGCCGCTCCTGCTGCTGCTGCCGCTGCCGCCGCTGCCGCCGCTGCTGCCGCCGCTGCCGCTGCCGCTGCCGCCGCCGCTCCTGCTGCCGCTGCTGCCGCTGCCGCCGCCGCCGCCGCTGCCGCTGCTGCTGCCGCTCCTGCCGCTGCCGCTGCCGCTGCCGCTGCCGCCGCCGCCGCTGCTCGGTGAGTCTTTGTTTATTACCAGGCCTTATTCTCTCATCCCATGCTGAATGTGCTGTAATACATCCCATAATGCTGCGGGCAGCAGTGTGCAGTGTGTTTATCTGCTGCATCAACATCACATCATGTTGCATGAAGATGTAACCTGTAAACATCTCACCTCAGCCCCGGAATGCGTTTTATTACATAACCCTCCAGTTTTATAGCCTGTATATGATCAATATATTGATCTAATAGCGTCTTATGGTGTTGTGTTTTTTATCTCTCCTATCAAATGTGCAGCAGCTGAGAACAGTAAACTAAGAGGTAATACATAGAGTATAGTAGTGGTTGCTATGATAACACAGTATTTAAAGGTCCAGTGCGTAATAATCTGAATATTCTCCCCATCAATAGGCTGTATTATTATAACTGTGTGGTTTCACCTACGTTGACCTGAGGCTGTAAAGTCTTTTATTTTGATAAGAAGCTCTGTTCAAATCAGCCTGTTGCAGCTTCTCTAAGCCCCTCCCACCTGGTCGTGGTGGGTGTGGCTCAGGTAGAAGACTGTGACATCACGGTGAGGTCACACCTCTGCCACTCTGTCCTGATTGGACAGAGATTGGATTCATATTAAAGGTATAGTACGTAGGAAGCGGTGGTGTTCTTGATGCTGCGTTCAGGTGAAATGGGGCAGATGTTTAAATAGAAAGAAGTAAAATGTATTTGTAATAAAATCCCCCATAATCCTCCTGTTCTCCTCTGGCTCCTCTCAGGTTCCCGTGTCTCCGTCCCACATGGCGTCGGTGGCGGCGGGGTTCTGGGGTTCGGCCGCCTGCTGCTCTCACTCCAAGTTCTCCAGAACCGGCAGCCTGAGACCGGGCCGAGGCCGCTCGCCGCCGCCGCCGCCCTCTGGGCTGTCTGCTCGGAGATGTTCTGGCGTGTCCGCCGGCGTCGGGGGCGGGGCCGTGTCCCCGGGGCCCGTGGTGGCGGAGGCGGTGGCGGCGGCGGTGGAGCCAGGCCGCGGCGGCGAGGTGAGCAGGGAGCTGTTTGAGGCCTGTCGCAGCGGAGACCTGGAGCGAGTCCGGAAGCTGGTGACGGGCGACAACGTGAACAGTCGGGACACGGCGGGCAGGAAGTCCACGCCGCTGCACTTCGCTGCAGGTGAGACGCACGTTGACCCTCCGTCTGTCTCCGTCCCCGTGTCCTCTCTGATCTCTTCCTGTCCTGGAAGCAGCAGCCGCGGTTTCCCAAAGCCTTCGTCACGCTACGTCTTCCTCACCTTCACCAGAGCTGCAATGATCAATCGATCAATCGGACAATAATCGATTATTAAATGAATCTAATCGTCGGTTTGCGTCGTTCTGGCTGCTCAGGTTTCGGTCGTAGAGACGTGGTGGACTTCCTGCTGCAGAGCGGAGCCAACGTCCACGCCAGGGACGACGGCGGGCTGATCTCCCTCCACAACGCCTGCTCCTTCGGCCACGCCGAGGTACGACTGACCCACACACACACACACACACACACACACACACACACCTGCGACCCGTGCACTGACTGCGTGTTGCGTCCTGTTGTGCGTGTGCAGGTGGTCAGTCTGTTGTTGCATCACGGCGCCGACGCAAACGCCAGAGACAACTGGAACTACACGCCGCTGCACGAGGCCGCCATCAAGGGCAAGATCGACGTGTGTATAGGTAGAAAAACACACCTGCAGGAACACACACTCACACACACCTCGATATGTGTATGATTGTCTGTGTGTGTGTGTGTGTGTGTGTGTGTGTGTAGTGTTGCTGCAGCGCGGCGCCGAGCCGACCATCAGGAACACAGACGGTCGAACTGCTCTGGATCTGGCAGAACCTTCCGCCAAAGCTGTGCTGACAGGTGAGACACACCTGTTCTGATGTCATCAGCACCCTTCAAAATAAAGGTAGATGTTTGTGTTAAAGCTCCTTCAAAATAAAGGTAGATGTTTGTGTTAAAGCTCCTTCAAAATAAAGGTAGATGTTTGTGTTAAAGCTCCTTCAAAATAAAGGTAGATGTTTGTGTTAAAGCTCCTTCAAAATAAAGGTAGATGTTTGTATTAAAGCTCCTTCAAAATAAAGGTAGATGTTTGTGTTAAAGCTCCTTCAAAATAAAGGTAGATGTTTGTGTTAAAGCTCCTTCAAAATAAAGGTAGATGTTTGTATTAAAGCTCCTTCAAAATAAAGGTAGAGGTTTGTGTTAAAGCTCCTTCAAAATA
>CM064888.1:796732-799232 GCA_030347415.2 Decapterus maruadsi
GTTTATTGACTTTACTGTTGTAAATCTTGCTGTTCCTACTGTAGAAACAGTTACAGTGGTGAACTCATGTTGGCAATAATTTAGGACAGCAATTAAGACAGGATGGAGACACTTTATGAAGTGGGTTAACTTCAAATAACAAACACTGATTCATTTGTCATCATACATTATTCACAGATGGATTTTTACAAGAAAATACTTCTAATCTGGAAAGTTCAATTGGACGTTTTTTTGTTTGTTTGTTTGTTTTTTAAATCAGCATCATATTTGAATGTACAGTAACCTGTCACTTAATGATGTGCTGGTATCGACCGCCCACCGCCTAATTTACCAGCCAACAGCTGGAAAGGGGAGTACCGGCACTTATTTTTTCCCACTTAAAGCACTGCCTCTGAGCCTCCGTAGCTCCAGATCCTGCAGAGACCAGAACCAGAACCACAACCTGTACCAGTACAGGTACCAGAACCGGAATCAGAAACGGTACTGGTACCAGAACCTGTACCAGAACCGATACTAGAACCAGAACCGGTACCAGAACCGGTACCAGAACCGGTACCAGAACCGGTACCAGAACCGGTACCAGAACCGGTACCAGAACCGGTACCAGAACCGGTACCAGAACCAGAACCGGTACCAGAACCGGTACCAGAACCGGTACCAGAACCGGTACCAGAACCAGAACCGGTACCAGAACCGGTACCAGAACCGGTACCAGAACCGGTACCAGAACCGGTACCAGAACCGGTACCAGAACCAGTGCCAGAACCAGTACCAGAACCGGTACCAGAACCAGAACTGGTACCAGAACCGGTACCAGAACCGATACTAGAACCGATACTAGAACCGGTTAAAGGCCCAAATATAGAAATATAAGTAAATGTAGACACGAGATGTAAAAGTGAGTCGACAAATGAATAGATTTATTAGTGAAGTAATGAATCAATACATTTACAATGTGATTGATGTTGACATAAATGTCCCTCTGAGCCTCCGTAGCTCCAGATCCTGCAGAGACCAGAACCACAACCTGTACCGGTACAGGTACCAAAACCGGTACCAGAACCGGTGGCAGAATCGGTACTGGTACCAGAACCGATACTAGAATCGGTACCAGAAACAGAACCGATACTAGAACCGGTACCAGAACCAGAACCGATACTAGAACCGGTACCAGAACCAGAACCGGTACCAGAACCGGTACCAGAACCAATACTAGAACCGGTACCAGTACCAGAACCGATACTAGAACCGATACTAGAACCGATACTAGAACCGGTACCAGAACCAGAACCAGAACCGGTACCAGAACCAGAACCAGTACCAGAACCAATACTAGAACCGGTACCAGAACCAGAACCAGAACCGGTACCAGAACCAGAACCAGTACCAGAACCAGAACCAGTACCAGAACCGGTACCAGAACCAGAACCGATACCAGAACCAGTGCCAGAACCGGTACCAGAACCAGAACCGATACTAGAACCGGTTAAAGGCCTAAATATAGAAATATAAGTAAATGTAGACACGAGATGTAAAAGTGAGTCGACAAATGAATAGATTTATTAGTGAAGTAATAAATAAATACATTTATAATGTGATTGATATTGACATAAATGTCCCTCTGAGCCTCCGTAGCTCCAGATCCTGCAGAGACCAGAACCACAACCACAACCTGTACCGGTACAGGTACCAAAACCGGTACCAGAACCG
The DNA here is from genome assembly GCA_030347415.2 of Decapterus maruadsi. Lineage (NCBI taxonomy): Eukaryota > Metazoa > Chordata > Actinopteri > Carangiformes > Carangidae > Decapterus > Decapterus maruadsi. Next base: position 798,443 of record CM064888.1, read on the forward strand.
GTACCAGAACCAGAACCGGTACCAGAACCGATACTAGAACCGGTACCAGAACCAGAACCGGTACCAGAACCAGAACCGGTACCAGAACCAATACTAGAACCAGAACCGGTACCAGAACCGGTACCAGAACCAGAACCGGTACCAGAACCGGTACCAGAACCAGAACCGATACTAGAACCGGTACCAGAACCAGTACCAGAACCAGAACCGGTACCAGAACCAGTGCCAGAACTGGTACCAGAACCAATACTAGAACCGATACCAGAACCGGTTAAAGGCCTAAATATAGAAATATAAGTAAATGAAGACACAAGATGTGAAAGTGAGTCGACAAATGAATAGATTTATTAGTGAAGTAATGAATAAATGCATTTATAATGTGATTATAAATGTCCCTCTGAGCCTCCGTAGCTCCAGATCCTGCAGCTCGCCGTCGTGTGTTCTCTCTCTCTCCGTCTGCAGAGACTCTGCTCGCTGCAGAGCGTCAACTGCAGGGACGTCGAGGGTCGACAGTCCACGCCGCTGCATTTCGCCGCCGGCTACAACCGGCTGGCCGTCGTCCAGTTCCTGCTGCAGCACGGGGCCGACGTGCACGCCAAGGATAAAGGGTGAGGGTCAAAAGGTTAAAGGGATAGTTCAACATTTAGTCAAACTGGCCCATCGCCATAACCCCTATAGTCAGAGCAGCTTCCCTCTAAAACAACAATTTGACAAAATGTTGAACTGTCCCTTTAAGTGAGGTCACTGATGTGAGAATCGCATCTGAAATCACATACTGTGTGTGTGTGTG
>CM064888.1:801732-834232 GCA_030347415.2 Decapterus maruadsi
CTCCTCCTCTTCCTCATCCTTTTTCCTCCTCCTCCTCCTCATCCTTTTTCCTCCTCCTTTTTCCTCCTCCTCTTCCTCATCCTTTTTCCTCCTCCTCTTCTTCCTCTTCCTCTTTCCTCCTCCTCTTCCTCCTCCTTTTTCCTCCTCCTCCTCCTCTTCCTCATCCTTTTTCCTCCTCCTCCTCCTCTTCCTCCTCCTTTTTCCTCCTCCTCCTCTTCCTCCTCCTTTTTCCTCCTCCTTCTCCTCTTCCTCCTTTTTCCTCCTCCTCCTCCTCCTCCTCCTCCTCCTCCTCCTCCTCCTCAGGCTGATGACGTGCGGGCTCTCCTCCTGGCGGCCATGCCTCCCTCCTCCCTCCCTGGTTGTTATAAACCTCGGGTCATCAGCGTCCGGCTCCTCCTCTTCCTCCTCCTTTTTACTCCTCCCGGTTCCTCCACCCTTTTCCCTGTCCATCCCTCCTCTTCTCCTCCTCTTCCTCCTTCTTCATCCTCCTCTTCCTCATTCTCCTGCCCTGCTCTCCCTCCTCCTCCTCCTCCCTCCCCCCTCTCCTCCTCCTCCTCCTCCTCCTCCTCTGGTCTTGATGTCTCCCTGGCGGCCATGCCTCCCTCCTCCCTCCCTGGTTGTTATAAACCTCGGGTCATCAGCGTCACGGCGGCGGCGGCGGCGGCGTCCTCCGGTTCTCCACCCGTTGCTGTCATCCCACCTCTTCTCTCCTCTTCCTCTTCCTCTTCATCCTCCTCTTCCTCATCCTGCCCTGCTCCTCCCCTCCTCCTCCACCCCCCGTCTTCCTCCTCTTCCTCCTCCTCTGGTCTTGATGTCTCCACAGCAGCTTCGACCGTCAGCAGCTCCGCCTCCTCCTCCTCCTCCTCATCCTCCTCATCCTCCTCTTCCTCCTCTTCGCCACCATCTTCATCATCCTCGGCGTCTCCTGAGGCGTCGACGCTGCTTCCCGCCGCTGAGAAGAAAGAAGAAGGTGAGTGATGAAGACGAGGACGGACAGGTAGAAAAAGTAGTTCCTTCAGAAAGTCGTCACATGACCGCGTGTGTGTGTGTGTGTGTGTGTCTGTGTGTGTGTGTGTGTGTGTGTGTGTGTGTGTGTGTCTGTGTGTGTGTGTGTGTGTGTGCAGGGCTGGAGCTCAGTATCTGTCAGTTCCTGCAGAACCTCAGTTTGGAGCATCTCCTGGAGATCTTCGACCGGGAGCAGGTGAGTGAGGTCATCGTATCCCTCCGCCACCGGGACTATAGTTCCAGTCACTTCCTGGTTTTTTTACAGTCACATATTAAAGGACGATTCCATGCAAATTCACCTCAGGCTGTGTTTTCCTAACAGTTCAGGTCTAACAGAAGGAATCTGAAGGTTTCCAGTTTAGTGTCTCCTGTTTTGCGGTAGTTGCTCCGCTCTCATTCATCGTTGCCGTGGCGATGCGGGAACAGACCATAACTAACGCAAAACAGGAGACATTAAACTGAAAACCTTCAGATTCCTTCTGTTAGACCTGGAATGTTAGGAACATACAGCCTGAGGGGAATTTACCCGGAATTATCCTTTAAAATATTCAAGAGAAGCAGCTTGTTAGAGCTGTGTGTGTGTGTGTGTGTGTGTGTGTGTGTGTGTGTGTGTGTGTGTGTGTGTGTGTGTGTGTGTGTGTGTGTGTGTGTGTGTGTAGATCACCCTGGACGTGCTGGTGGAGATGGGGCACGGCGAGCTGAAGGAGATCGGCATCAACGCCTACGGACACAGACACAAGATCATCAAAGGAGTGGAGAGGCTCATCAGCGGGCCGCAGAGTGAGCACACACACACACACACACACACACACACACACACACACACACACACTTATTAATCATGTCTTCCTGCCGCTATTTCACTTTTCTTTTTTCTGTGTGAAATGACATGTCTTCCTGCATAATGATTGTGTTTTATTTTTTATGTTTGTGAAATGACATGGTGCATAATGATTGTGTGTGTGTGTGTGTGTGTGTGTGTCAGGTCTGAACCCGTACCTGACGTTGAACACGGCCAACAGTGGAACCGTCCTGATCGACCTGGCGACCGACGACAAGGAGTTCCAGTCTGTAGAGGAGGAGGTGATGATGCAGCAGAGTTGTTTGACCCGGATTTATTTATTTATTTAGTCCACAGAGTTGTTTTAGAGGGAAATTCATGTAAAACCTCTGGTGCACGTTGCCTTCAGGGACAGTTTTTCATCATCAGTCTCTGTATTTCCCTCTAAAACAACTCTGTGTGGTAACGTTGTGTTATTATCTCATAGCGTGGTGAATGTGCAGGTCACAACTTGTCCACCAGAGCGTTGTGGAGTTGTTGGATTGTGTATTTGATGAGTTTAATGAGGGAAACCAAGAAATTCCATGAGCCTCCGTAGCGTAGCTCTGAGCAGCTCACGGCTCTGCTCCGCCGTTCTAAAAATAGCTTGCACCGACAATTAAAGGTAACGAACCTACTGCTATGACTATAGGGATTATGGTGATGGGCCAGTTTGACTAAATGTTGAACTGTCCCTTTAACCACTGGCCGAAGATGATGATGATGATGATGATGATGATGATGATGATGACACCTGTCATTGTCGTTTGTTGTTCAGATGCAGAGCACGATCAGAGAGCATCGGGACGGCGGCCACGCTGGAGGAGTGTTCAGCAGATACAACCTGGTCAAGGTAACACTGTGTGTGTGTGTGTGTGTGTGTGTGTGTGTGTGTGTGTGTGTGTGTGTGTGTGTGTGTGTGTGTGTGTGTGTGTGTGTGTGTGTGTGTCTGACCCGGAGTCTGTTCTCTCCTCCCTCAGATCCAGAAGGTCTGCAACAAGAAGCTGTGGGAGCGTTACTCTCACCGCAGGAAGGAGGTGTCGGAGGAGAACCACAACCACGCCAACGAGCGCATGCTGTTCCACGGTCAGACCGCCACCGCCGCCGCCGCCGCCGCCGCCGCCGCCGCCGCCATGACACCCACGCCCTGTTAGTGTTGTTGTGTGTTGACTGACCCCGTCCTCTCGCCCCCGCAGGCTCTCCGTTCGTCAACGCCATCATCCACAAAGGCTTCGACGAGCGCCACGCCTACATCGGCGGGATGTTCGGCGCCGGGATTTACTTTGCGGAGAACTCGTCGAAGAGCAACCAGTACGTGCACGGGATCGGAGGCGGGACGGGCTGCCCGCTGCACAAAGACCGCTCCTGCTACGTCTGCCACAGGTCTCGCTGCTCTCACGCCACGCTTTTATTCTGAAATGTCTTTTATTGTGAAGTCTGCGGCGGACAGACCACATCCTGTCGTGTCCTCTCGTCCCTCGCAGGCACCTGTTGTTCTGCAGGGTGACTCTGGGTAAATCCTTCCTGCAGTTCAGCGCCATGAAGATGGCCCACTCCCCGCCGGGCCACCACTCGGTGACGGGCCGGCCCAGCGTCAACGGCCTGGCGCTCGCCGAGTACGTCATCTACAGAGGAGAGCAGGTCGGTGGCTTTTAATGTGAAAAATCAACAGGAAGTGTGGTAGAACAAAAGCAGCTGGACGGCGTGAGCTTTAGTTTCGTAGAGAATAAAAACACATCTCCTAATTCCACCTTAAACGTGGAGCCGAGCCGCTGGTGTAATTTATGTTGATGGGCGGCGGCGTGAAGGAGCGGAGTCGTGGTTGAAGTGGCGGTGGCGGTGGCGGTGGCGGTGGCGAGCGATTGGACGTGTAATGTCCCCGGCTCTTCACAAGAGGCTCTTGAGCGTCAGACTCAGTCCACTCAGACAATCAGAGCTGCTGCTGGAGGACGGAGACGAAGACGCTGAAGAGCAGCCATGATGAGGATGATGATGGTGATGATGATGGTGATGATGGTGATGATGATGATGATGGTGATGATGATGATGATGAGGAGGAGGAAGAGCAGCTGCTGCCACATCCTTTATGTTTGTCCCTTCTCACATTAGATCTGCTCCCCTTTAAACAAGAAGCAGTGCATTCTGGGAGGAAAAAAAACCTCTCCTTTCGACTTACGCAGCAATCATGTTCTGTGTTGTTCGTTGCCTTTTTTCTTTATTTTATTTTTTATTTTATCCGCAGTTCTTTGATAAGAGAAGCTCAATGAAAAATAGTGTATATTTCCTGTCTTCTTTATGTATTAATGTGTATTTATATATCTTTTTTATAGGCTAGCTCTATTCTAAATTAATATTCTCTCTTTTTATCAGTGTCATAGCCACAGAAACAAAATTTTGTTTATTTGTAATTTTCTGAATGACAAATAAAAATCTATTTATCTATCTAAATATATAATTTAAGTGACGTACGTCTTCAGATGAATATTTCAGAGCAGGGATTAACAAATCAAGATCAACAAATGAAGAACTCAGATTATCCTGTAAATCATCTGTCAAGGGTTAACCACATGCATTCTTATTTGTGAGTTTATTGATTTAGAGATGAAATCTACCAATCTTGAAAAGCTTTATTAACTGGATCAGTTGATCAACAGGTTGCAACTGGATAAATATCGTCACAGGCTCCTCTCCGTTTTACTTTAATGTTATATAGAGGATGTGTTAAGTTTGTTTTTTATTGATTGTCTGAATTCCCATGTCATAGTTTCAGCGCGGTGTTGGTTGTTACGGAGTGTCAGTGAACGCCTCTCTGCTGCCCACAGGCCTACCCCGAGTACCTGATCACCTACCAGATCGTGAAGCCGGACCCTCCTGCAGACGGATGAAGGCGGAGAACCTGGAGATCAGCTCATTATCTGCATGCACAACGAAAAAAAACAAAAAACTTTATTTATACAATGTATAAAACATGTAGGTTTTTATCAGATGCCTGTTTGTTTGTTTTTCTATCGTTTGTTTTATGCACTTTATTAATTAACCATGGCTCGTCTCATGCTGTGACGTGATGTGACTGTTTCTGGTTTCGTCCTCGGGTCCACGTGGTTTTCAGGGTCCAGTTCCTGCAGAGACGGCGAGTCGCTCCGACACGTCAGTGACGGCGAGTCGCTCCGACACGTCAGTGACGGCGACAACTAGAAAAACTAACAAACAAACTGTTCATTATTACGTCTTAAACCAATCACTGATGTGTTGACAACGACTCGTCGTCCTCTCTGAAGAACAAACGCTTGCTCAGTCGCTCCTGACAAACATTTCCAAAAACAAGTTTATGTGTTGCCTGGCAACGTCCTAACGAGGTGCAGTATTCTATGAAGATGTTTGTGTATATTTATTTATTTTTTGTACGAGCATGTGAGTTTATTAACATTTATAATGTGAGGAGAACGTCTCTCTGTTGGTTACCGGGGTGACTCCAGCTCACTTCCTGTTTCCTGTATCAGCCTTAATGAAACTCTGTCTCTGATTGGCTCGCAGTATGATGATGATGATGATGATGATGACCAGTCCACGCTGCACCCAGACAACTATCAATATGATCAATAATCACTACAGGCGGTCAACATATGTGAGTTTTTCTTGTGTTACGTTAAAGTATTTTAGCGTTTAGCTCTTTACGTTAGCATTACCAGCTGTTTACTCATAGATCCTGAGCAGGTTAGCATGCTAGCCATTTAGCCCACTTTCCGATAGCGAGTCACAGTTCAGCAACGGCTGCTGAACCTTTCAGCAAAACTGCTGATCTACTGTAACACTTGTTAATGCCAACATTAGCTCTGTAGAAATAGCATAACATGCTAACAGCTTCTTTAATTAAGCTAACTTTGGTGCTACTGATTTATTTAATATGCTAGCTGCCACTTAGCCCTCCTGTTGTACTTCTGGGTCAAATTGACCCAATCTGTTCTGCACAATCATTTTCCATTCCTTCCTTCCTTCCTTCCTTCCTTCCTTCCTTCCTTCCTTCCTTCCTTCCTTCCTTCCTTCCTTTTTTGATCTAAATGACCCAATCTGTTCCTTCCTTCCTTCCTTCCTTCCTTCCTTCCTTCCTTCCTTCCTTCCTATGCTTCCTGCCTTCCTTCCTTTTTTCCCTTCGTCCTTCCTTCCTTCCTTCCTCCCCTCCCTCCCTTCGTCCTTCCTTCTTTGACCCAGGACAACAGGAGGGTTAAATCTGTGTCAAACAACAGCCGATCACAGATTTAAACTCAACCTTTTATAACTTTATCTGGGGAGAAATGAAAAACAACAAGTTCAGGAAAATCTGAGTGGTAAAATATTATGGTAAAATAGTATTTGTCCACATTAACTCCTTATAATAAATGCTGTTAGACTACATGACATGAATAGCTTCACAGGTTCCTTTACCAGTCTGGGTGCAGCCTGGCGTCTGAAACCTGACTGACTCCTGTGCTTTTCTTCAGTGGGACTGTTAAAAAACAAAACCTGAATGTCGTGTGTGTAAATTTACTCTGACTGTTCTGCTGTTGTGATTCTCCTGTCGTCTGTGATGTGACGTTAACGGGCTCTAATGCATGGCGCCGCGCCGCCGTCCGACTGCGGCTCATCGGCCTCGTCCTCAGCCGAATGAGGAGGGTTTGGTTCCAAAATGGGATGGTGAATAAAAAATAAAAAAGGTGCTATAAGGTCTGAACTGTTTGTATTTTCTAGATTTATTCTGTACGAGATGAAAGAAGAAGAAACGTCACCACCTCCAGGTGCAGTAGCTGCAGGTGGATGGAGAGCAGCCTTTTCTCTCTAAATGTAAACCATGTGTTGAATACATTAGCGTGCTAACAGCGAAAGACACAAAGAAATAAACAACTTCTTAATGACTCTGTGTGGAGCTACTTATTAATTTCCTGTTTAATTATAAAGACATTTTTACTGCTAAGACCTGCTGCTCACAGTGACCTTGTGGACACTTTGCAGATTTGGTAAAAACATTCACAGATTAATTCTGAAGGTTGGCATTGATGACACTATTTCACACAAGTGGGATAAACAGGAGGTAATCTGGGATCAGTGTGAGTGACATGGAGATTTCTAGTTTCAGAGGGATGGTGCTGATCTTTCCAACATGATGATCACTGGTCAATGAGGCTGTAGATACCAAAACAACGATGTCCAACATGACACACAGAGGTTAGAGAAGTGAGATGAGATTGAAGGTAAGGACTGTGACAGATCAATGAAACATTGCAGTTTGTCATTTGTTGTTTCAGGACCTCAGACTCACTACAATCTTTTGTCCTGATGTTTGAGGAGTTTCAGGTCGTGACGTGCAGGAAAAGTCATCAAATCACAAATAAGGTTCAGAAGGGTTTATTTCTGATGCTTCAGCAGCTCATTGAGAAGTGGACGTCCACCAGGGTTGAGGTGAGGAAGTCAGGTTTTTCAACAGCTCTTCCTGTTTGAAGTCTTCATTTGTCACAGATGTGAATGAAGGACGCTCTTGTTTCAACGCAAGATTTTTTCCAATCAGAAAACCAATTACACTCCTGTCTGATCTGTGTGTTGATGAGCAGCTGAACGCCGTTTCTGCTTCGGGATGTCGGGGACTTTCATCCACAGACACCGTGCGTCAGCAGAAATCTGCTCACGATTCTGTTGGAATAGAGAATCAATTATTCACAATGTTTCCTGCAAAAATATAAAACATAGGCATGAGGAAGAGCAGGAAACTGCAGTGCAAGTCAGAAGATGGTGAAATAATATTTCCATCCAAATTGTCGAAAAGACCAAGAGTACATGGGACTAGTTCTAGACACCTGACAGAAGGTACAGCCCCATGAACACTGAGGCAGTTGAAACAGGACCATAAGTGTGCTGAGAAGTTGAGGTGCAAACAAAGTTCAAAGAGCCAACAAATATTGATTTTTACTTTTTATTGAACACTTTTTCACTCCACATGTGGAACTAGTTTGACCAGACTGAAGATCAGTCCCAGATTTACCCTGCAAGACAAGAAGGGATCATGTTAATCATGTTCAAGATCACTGTTGAGAAAAGAAAGCAGCTCAGACTTGAATTTGACATTACCTCTGAAATACTTTATGGCTTTGGCCCCAGATGGTGGAGGGTTGCTTGGCATCTTGCTTGGAGCGTTGCTCTCGGTGGGTGGGTCGATGGGTGGAGGAAGGTATTCTGGAGAATACTGCATGTGGGAGTGGAAGTCTCGTGCACGCTGGAAGCCATTGCTGGTCTGAACGATGTAGGTCGAGGGCAGCATAGGAGAAGTCTCACTCGGGGTCTCACTTGGGGTCTCAGGTACTGCCTCCCACCTGAATTCAGGGAAAGGACGATGTGGAAGGGGCAAAAAGCCAGCGGCTGAGCCGTAGGATTCTCCTGCAGGCTGTGCAGGCCTCAGAGATGCATCTGGTGTAGGACCTCCATAAGGCATGATGCCATAGCCATAGCCTGCACTGGAGCCCCCTCTGTAAGGCATGGGGCCATCACCCATATGGAGGCCTGGGGAGCCTGCACTGGAGCCCCCTCTGTAAGGCATGGGGCCATCACCCATATGGAGGCCTGGGGAGCCTGCACTGGAGCCCCCTCTGTAAGGCATGGGGCCATCACCCATATGGAGGCCTGGGGAGCCTGCACTGGAGCCCCCTCTGTAAGGCATGGGGCCATCACCCATATGGAGGACTGGGGAGCCGGCGCTGGAGCCCCCTCTGTAAGGCATGGGGCCATCACCCATATGGAGGACTGGGGAGCCAGCACTGGAGCCCCCTCTGTAAGGCATGGGGCCATCATCATTCTTGGGAGCCTGCACTGGAGCTCCCTCTGTAAGGCATGGGGCCATCACCCATGGTGGAGGACTGGGGAGGAGCATTGCCATCTGTAAGGCATGGGGCATCACCCTGGAGGACTTGCAGCCAGCACTGGAGCCCGGCAGGCATGGGGCATCACCCATATGGAGGACTGGGAGCCTTCTTTGCTGGGGCAGCATGGGGTCATCACCCATGTGGACAGCTGGGCCGAAGGGCCTGGGTTGCAGCCTGGGCACGGGGCCAGGCTGGGGGCCTGGACGCTGGGAGCCTTCTTTGCTGGGGCAGTAGGGGGTCTGACATAGCTTGTGGCCTGGGCTGGAGCCTGGGCCGGGGCCTGCGCTGGGGCCTGGGCCGGAGCCTGGGCCAGAGCTTGCGACAGGGGCATCATGAGAGGTTGAGAACCTCCAGAAGGAGAGTGTGATGAGCCTGAACTGCCACTGTTGCTCCAGGTAGCCGTGTAGGGATATTTATAGTCTGGACAGGATGGGAGAGTCAAGAATAAGCTTCAGTTTGTGCATAAACTTTGTCACAGAGAGCATTAAGATATCATCCAACAACATGCCACCAGTTCCTGAGTTCTAAACTAAGAAACCTGTCAAATGCCAAGTGGTTAAGGAGCTGCTGAAGTTTACAAAATACATGTGAAGATGCTGTGACTATGAAACACAAGTTACTTAAGCATTTGCTTGAAAATAAATCCTAAATGCACAACAATTTGTAAAAAATCAACTACTTTACCTCCTTTTGTTGCAGGAAAAGCAGCAGCACAGCTCAACAGCAGACAGATCCAAGAAACCCTGAAACAGTGAGATGTTTATTTTTGCTCCTAAATGTAAAGTTGAGCTGGAACTGAGTCAGTTCAGGGAGAAGTTGAAAACCAGTTCCTCTTACCTCGAAGCCAGTCCAGGTGCCATGTTTGACTCTGACGTTTCAGCAGTTTGTCTTCAGCAGCCAGTGAACAGTGGAGACTGACAGTCTGGTCTGTCTGCTGAGTGGAGCTGCTCTGGTTTTATACTGCTGCTCCTCGTGGCCTCTGCTCTAATTACACTCATTAGCAGCACCTGGGGCCCAATCAGGGCCTGATGAGGCCAGGCTGTCCAGAGAGGGAGGGGGAGTGTGAGGGTGCGTTCAGGTTCAACACCTTTTAAACCTGATTCACCCAATTCATGTCTTAACCTGCCTCTAGTAGTTTATTTCTACATATCTGTATTGCACAAATATTGTCTGCCTAATATTTATGAGTGTTAACATGTGTGTTTGTACCAAAAATTCTCAAATGAAAGCCAAGCCTCAAACAGAGGCCGGCTCTTATAGTGGTTGGGTCTAGCTACAGGTCTCAATTAGAATTTATAATTTCTGCAAGTTCTCATGAATGAACAAAACATGTCAGAGGCCATCATTGCCGGTTTGAGCAGTTTCTGAGCTGCTTCATTCATGCAAGAGTTCTCAACAGGCCTGAGACCTCAGACCGTGACCCGGTCCGATCTGCAGGTGCTGAAGCCCGGACCCAATGTGGGTGTACTCACGAGCACCAAAAAAAGGAAGCCCATGGTCCGACCTGACTTGAGTGGGTTACATGCTTTCGACCCTAACCCGGTGTGTCCCATCGTGTTGTTTGAGCCGATCTAGTCAGATGAAGACGCCAACTGACCCAAGGGAAGAACCTCTACTGTTGGCTGGAGCACACATTTGTGTAGAGGTTTAATCTGAGGATGTTCAGCATCTCAGAGGAAGAACAGAAACTCCCTTTGGCTTGTGTCACCTGACTGAGGTCTCTGATCATCCACCTTGTAGAGATGGTGTTTTTAAAGCGTGAAGGGACTGTAAAAGGTGTTGGCAGTTCAGTTGTATAGCTATTGGTTTACACATTAGACCCACACCAACTGAGGAAATAAGACATTGAGCTAATTGATCATGTGTCCAAGGGGGATGTCCCTTTGGCCGACTGTTAGTGCGCATGACTCTTACTTGGGAGTCTGGGGTTTGAAGCCCGCCTGGGAACCTCTTCACCTTGCCACAATAAGAGAAATTGAACAGTGAAAAGGTTTGAGACCCAGAGTAAGCACTGCAGATCAGTCTTGACTTCATCTCAGGTTTCTAGACACCTGACAGAAGGTACAGCCCCATGAACACTGAGGCAGTTGAAACAGGACCATGAGTGTGCTGAGAAGTTGAGGCGCAAACAAAGTTCAAAGAGCCAACAAATATTGATTTTTAGTTTTTATTGAACACTTTTTCACTCCATGTGGAACTAGTTTGACCAGACTGAAGATCAGTCCCAGATTTACCCTGCAAGACAAGAAGGGATCATGTTAATCATGTTCATCACTGTTGAGAAAAAGAAAAGCAGCTCAGACTTGAATTTGACATTACCTCTGAAATACTTTATGGCTTTGGCCCCAGATGGTGGAGGATTGCTTGGAGGGTTGCTTGGCATCTTGCTTGGAGCGTTGCTCTCAGTGGGTGGGTCGATGGGTGGAGGAAGGTATTCTGGAGAATACTGCATGTGGGAGTGGAAGTCTCGTGCACGCTGGAAGCCATTGCTGGTCTGAACGATGTAGGTCGAGGGCAGCATAGGAGAAGTCTCACTCGGGGTCTCACTTGGGGTCTCAGGTACTGCCTCCCACCTGAATTCAGGGAAAGGACGATGTGGAAGGGGCAAAAAGCCAGGGGCTGAGACGTAGGATTCTCCTGCAGGCTGTGCAGGCCTCAGAGATGCATCTGGTGTAGGACCTCCATAAGGCATGATGCCATAGCCATAGCCTGCACTGGAGCCCCCTCTGTAAGGCATGGGGCCATCACCCATATGGAGGCCTGGGGAGCCTGCACTGGAGCCCCCTCTGTAAGGCATGGGGCCATCACCCATATGGAGGCCTGGGGAGCCTGCACTGGAGCCCCCTCTGTAAGGCATGGGGCCATCACCCATATGGAGGCCTGGGGAGCCGGCGCTGGAGCCCCCTCTGTAAGGCATGGGGCCATCACCCATATGGAGGCCTGGGGAGCCGGCGCTGGAGCCCCCTCTGTAAGGCATGGGGCCATCATTCTTGGGGGCTGGGTAGTCGGCCAACCATGCACTATGGTGGAGTGCTGGAGCATTGCCATGCGAAGGTGCAAACCTGGAGGTTGCAGCCCAAGCACCGGCAGGCTGGGGCTGCACAGGAGAGACGCTGGGAGCCTTCTTTGCTGGGGCAGTAGGGGGTCTGACATAGCTTGTGGCCTGGGCTGGAGCCTGGGCCGGGGCCTGCGCTGGGGCCTGGGCCGGGGCCTGTGCTGGGGCCTGGGCCGGAGCCTGCGCTGGGGCCTGGGCCTGGGCCGGAGCTTGCGACAGGGGCATCATGAGAGGTTGAGAACCTCCAGAAGGAGAGTGTGATGAGCCTGAACTGCCACTGTTGCTCCAGGTAGCCGTGTAGGGATATTTATAGTCTGGACAGGATGGGAGAGTCAAGAATAAGCTTCAGTTTGTGCATAAACTTTGTCACAGAGAGCATTAAGATATCTTCCAACAGTATTTAGACAGGATTAGAACTCAGAGTTGATTTAGGAGCTGCAGAAGTTTACCATTTATCCATGCATCGACTATGAAACTCAAGTTACTGATGCATTTGCTTTGTTCAAAGTCCTAAAAGTTGACCAGTTTCTCAAGTGAAGAAACTCCTTTACCTCCTTTTGTTGCAGGAAAAGCAGCAGCACAGCTCAACAGCAGACAGATCCAAGAAACCCTGAAACAGAGATGTTTATTTTTGCTCCAAAACGTAAAGTTGAGCTGGAACTGAGTCAGTTCAGGGAGAAGTTGGAAACCAGTTCCTCTCACCTCAAAGCCAGTCCAGGTGCCATGTTTGACTCTGACGTTTCAGCAGTTTGTCTTCAGCAGCCAGTGAACAGTGGAGACTGACAGTCTGGTCTGTCTGCTGAGTGGAGCTGCTCTGGTTTTATACTGCTGCTCCTCGTGGCCTCTGCTCTAATTACACTCATTAGCAGCACCTGGGGCCCAATCAGGGCCTGATGAGGCCCAGGCTGTGTCAGAGAGGGAGGGGGAGTGTGAGGGTGCGTTCAGGTTCACTTTTAAACCTGATTCACCCAATTCATGTCTTAACCTGCCTCTATTAGTATTTATTTTATTTCTACATATCTGCAATGCACAAATATTGTCTGTCTTTATGTTTACACGTGTGTTTGTATTTGTCCAGAAAGGACCATGTTTTTTTATGAGAAGGGAACCTGTGATGTTACCTTCATTCAGAAACCCCTCCCCCCTTGTGTTAAAGGCTTTATTTTAGGACAGGTACGTCTAAAAGTGTTGTCGAAGTTGGAAAAGTCTTTGTTTTGTTGTTCAAAAATAAAAGTCATCCACTGGTCTGTGTTGAACATTGGACTGAATCACTTGTGCGTCACATGAAATCTGCATTAAATCACACGTGTGGTGTTTTTTCTCCCGTCGACTCGCAGCAGCTTCACAGCGTTTGAAGCTTTTGTTCCACGTGTGGGAGCGCGGCCGCTGCAGCGAGGTCAAAGGTCAGAGAGCAGAACAGACAACAAACAGGAGAGCTGTGTCTGACACACTCGCACACTTTGATGTCAGAGAGAAGAAGTAAAGGCCGACCGTGCTGCAGGCGGCAGAGAGACGGCTGTTCGTCCTCCTGCTCCTCTCCAAACACCAGGGTGGACAGATGCTGTACGTCCACATCTGGACCGACTCTCCTTCAGCATTGGATATAAAGTTGTATGTATGATGAGTTTCTCAGGTTTTACTATTTAGTATGTGTTTGAGTAAAATGAACATGTTTGTTTTATTCTGTAAACTACCGACAACATTTCTTCCAAAATAAAAGTAAAAATATTATCATTTACAGCTTTTATTGGCAGAAAATGGCGACTACTCAAAATAACTTCAATGCAAAGAAAACATGTTTATATTCATTCCTAAACAACTCAACACACATATTTTAACTAAAGCACTCACTGTTTGATCTTAATTGACTACTTTGTCTCACACAGTCATTCCTCCTCTGGAGAACGAGAGCATCTGGATCAAACATCTGGATCTGTCGGCCTGCTCGTTGAGATGTTCTGTCTCTGAGCACTCACATGCTCTCAGCTCTCAGCATTTAAATGTTTGCTTTTGTTCTCATGACTTCCAACATGGCCGCCCGCCTGTCCTCTGCAGTCTCCTAGCAACAAGAGATGGAGGCGTAACCCGCCGGTCCGGTTCGGTGTCAGTCGTTGATCGTAGCAGAAGGAAACCAGAGCTGCTGAAGAATCCTGGACCACAGAGTGACGTCACCTCTGGACCTTCACTACACGACCCGCTGGGTCCGGACTGGAAGACACGGAGCAGCACCGGGTCTGGTTCCAGGTCCATCTGGCTCCGAGCCACTCGGGTAGAAGCAGCCCGCAATTACCTGAAGGGCCAATTAGACACTGGAACTAATGATGTAATTGTTATTAATTACCATCCTCGTCCGATTGGTCGTCTTTAACATATCAAAGGCAGCTTGAGTGAGAGGCTGCAGCACAACGACCGAGTGAACCTGAACACATCAAAAGGCTGCGCATCAAAATGTCACTGCTGCTGCAAACTGTGCAGCTTCACCTTTGACCACCTCACACTCACCTGAGACCGAACGTCTCACCTGAGACCCAACATCTCACCTGTGACCCAACATCTCACCTGAGACCCAACGTCTCACCTGTGACCCAACGTCTCACCTGTGACCCAACGTATCACCTGAGACCCAACGTCTCACCTGAGACCGAACGTCTCACCTGTGACCCAACGTCTCACCTGTGACCCAACGTCTCACCTGTGACCCAACGTCTCACCTGAGACCCAACGTCTCACCTGAGACCCAACGTCTCACCTGTGACCCAACGTCTCACCTGAGACCCAACGTCTCACCTGTGACCCAACGTCTCACCTGTGACCCAACGTCTCACCTGTGACCCAACGTCTCACCTGTGACTGAACGTCTCACCTGTGACCCAACGTCTCACCTGAGACCCAACGTCTCACCTGTGACCCAACGTCTCACCTGTGACCGAACGTCTCACCTGTGACCCAACGTCTCACCTGTGACCCAACGTCTCACCTGTGACCCAATGTCTCACCTGAGACCCAACGTCTCACCTGAGACCCAACGTCTCACCTGTGACCCAATGTCTCACCTGAGACCCAACGTCTCACCTCTCACCTGTGACCCAACGTCTCACCTGAGACCCAACGTCTCACCTGAGACCCAACGTCTCACCTGTGACCCAACGTCTCACCTGAGACCCAACGTCTCACCTGTGACTGAACGTCTCACCTGAGACCCAACGTCTCACCTGAGACCCAACGTCTCACCTGAGACCCAACGTCTCACCTGTGACCAAACGTCTCACCTGAGACCCAACGTCTCACCTGTGACTCAACGTCTCACCTGAGACCCAACGTCTCAACGTCTCACCTGAGACCCAACGTCTCACCTGTGACCCAACGTCTCACCTGTGACCCAACGTCTCACCTGAGACCCAACGTCTCACCTGTGACTGAACGTCTCACCTGTGACCCAACGTCTCACCTGTGACCTCACCTGTGACTGAACGTCTCACCTGTGACCCAACGTCTCACCTGAGACCCAACGTCTCACCTGTGACCCAACGTCTCACCTGTGACCCAACGTCTCACCTGTGACCCAACGTCTCACCTGAGACCCAACGTCTCACCTGTGACCCAACGTCTCACCTGAGACCCAACGTCTCACCTGAGACCCAACGTCTCACCTGTGACCCAATGTCTCACCTGAGACCCAACGTCTCACCTGTGACTGAACGTCTCACCTGAGACCCAACGTCTCACCTGAGACCCAACGTCTCACCTGAGACCCAACGTCTCACCTGAGACCCAACGTCTCACCTGTGACTGAACGTCTCACCTGTGACCCAACGTCTCACCTGAGACCCAACGTCTCACCTGAGACCCAACGTCTCACCTGAGACCCAACGTCTCACCTGTGACCCAACGTCTCACCTGAGACCCAACGTCTCACCTGAGACCCAACGTCTCACCTGAGACCCAACGTCTCACCTGAGACCAAACGTCTCACCTGAGACCCAACGTCTCAACGTCTCACCTGAGACCCAACGTCTCAACGTCTCACCTGAGACCCAACGTCTCACCTGAGACCAAACGTCTCACCTGAGACCAAACGTCTCACCTGAGACCCAACATCTCACCTGTGACCCAACATCTCACCTGTGACCCAACGTCTCACCTGAGACCCAACGCCTCCATCAGTACCTTGTTGTTGTTGGTTTCCCTCAGTGTCTCAGTGATGCTCTGATGTCTTGCTCCTCTTCTTTGAGCCAAAAATGTAAATAAATGCAAACAAAGAGGAAAGAGCTTCGTCCGTTGGGGAGAATCAGACTTTATTATAAACACATGCAGAATGAAACACGTGAATTTCAGAAATGAATTTTTTTGATTAATCAGTTTAGTTTTATTAAAGGAGCTGGCTGAAATTCAGGTAGTACCAACCAGGAAGTTTTGGAGTGTCTCCATTAGTTTTATTACAAGCGTGGAAATATAAAGAGGAATATATAAAACCATAAGAAATGTGTCTAATCAAAGGAAAAGCACTGCCTGTGCTTCTGGTCCCGTGTTTATTCTGTTGGTCTCTGATCCAGGAGGAGGAGGTTGTTTCTGTCTGACAGGAAGCTGTCGTCACTCAGATCTTCAATATGTCAATCACAGGTTGTTTTATTGAACTGACTCTGTTTACAGTTTATTAAAGAGCTGAAATCCACTCAGACTGGTTCAGTGTAAATGTAACATCTGGTTTGTTCACATCTGTTGTTGTTGTCGTGTAGAAAAGTTTAACAGTTTAACAGTTAAATCCACAGTTCATCAGCTGAACATTACAACCAAAACACTCCACAGTCAAACAGACAGGAGGAGGTAGAGGAGGAGCAGGGAGAGGAGGAGGAGAAATACATTAAAAAACATTTACCCACATTAATTTTTCTGAAAATCCTTTACATTGAACAATGAAAGTGTTGTTTTTTTTTGTCTTGTTTTGTTTAAAAAACGTTCGGTGAGCTCTGGGTTCAGGTCAAGCAGAAGGTCAAAGGTCACGGCCCCTCCCTCTACTCCTCACAGGTCCTGGATCTGACCCGGGATGACGTAGCAGTGGTCGGCGGGTCCAGACGAGCTGAAGGGCATCAGGTCCAGAGAGATGTCGGCCTCACACTGGTACTGGAGCAGCGCCGGCAGCAGCAGGTTCCGGTGGCTCCGCGACTCCTCGGACCCCCCCGACACTGGGGGCGGGAGAGGAGAGAAGGGTTTAGGGTCATTTACAGGCTCCTACTGTGTTTGTGTGCAGATAAATGTTAAAATGCAGCCTGTCCCTGCACAGAGGATCTTTGGTTTTCTGCAAAGATCTTTAAAGGGATAGTTCAACATTTGTCAAACTGTCCCATCTCCATAATCCCTATAGTCATAGCAGTAGGTTTGTTACCTTTATTTCTTGTCAAAAAGTTGTTTTTCTAGTCAAAACTAATCTCATCACCTAAAAATCAACTAGTTTTCAGATAAATTTGGCTTTTTCAAACTAATCAAATCACTTGTAATCCAACAACTCCACAACGCTCTGGTGGACAAGTTGTGACCTGCACATTCACCACGCTATGAGATAATAACACAACGTTACCACACAGAGTTGTTTTAGAGGGAAATACATGCAAAACCTCTGATGCACGTTGCCTTCAGGGACAGTTTTTCAGCAAGCAACTTGTCCACCAGAGCGTTGTGGAGTTGTTGGATTGTGTATTTGATGAGTTTGATGAGGGAAACCAAGAAATCCCATGAGCCTCCGTAGCGTAGCTCTGAGCAGCTCACGGCTCTGCTCCGCCGTTCTAAAAATAGCTTGCACCGACAATTAAAGGTAACGAACCTACTGCTGTGACTATAGGGGTTATGGCAATGGGACAATTTGCCAAAATGTTGAACTATCCCTTTAAAAACGCAGACTGAAAATCTGCAATATCGTAGAATTGCAATTAAAATCGAATCGGCATCAAAAAGAATTCGTAGAAGAAAGGAATCGGGAGAAAAGCATGTGGTCCCAGCCCTACCGGACACCTGCTCCAGGTCTCCTCCTGGTCCTGCTCCTCCTGGTCCGGGGTGGGGCAGCGCCATGCAGGCGGCGGGCCGCTGGGCGCCGGCGCCCGGACCGGGACACGCCTCCTTCTGCAGCGTGGTGTCGTGGTGGTAGGAGACGAGCTCGTTGCTGAAGTCCACGGTCTCCACGGTGGAGCTGGAGCAGTACTTGTTGCAGCCCAGGATGGTGGAGAAGGCCTTCCGGAAGTCGGCGTTGAAGGCGTAGATGACGGGGTTGAGCGAGGAGTTCGCCCAGCCGAACCACACGAAGATGCTGAAGGTGGTGTCGCTGACGCACGGCGGCTCGCCCACGCGGTCCAGCTGGCAGAACGGAACCACGCAGTTGAGGACGAAGAAGGGCAGCCAGCAGAACACGAACACGCCCATGATGATGGACAGCGTCTTCAGGACTTTGGTCTCGCGCTTGAACGACGTCTTGAGCGAGCTTTCGTCGTGCGCCGTCGTCGACGACGTGCGGTGGCGGTGGTTTTTCTGCGCACGGGCCCCCCCTCCGCCCTTCGCCGCCGCCGCCCGCTCCAAAGACGAGATCCGCCTGATCTGCGTCTGCGCGATGCGGAAGATGCGCGTGTACGTGCCCACCATGATGAGCACGGGGATGTAGAAGCTGATGAGGGACGAGGAGATGGCGTAGGTCCGGTTCAGGCTGGCGTTGCAGTCGTCCGGGTTGTGCGCGGCGGCGGCGGCGGCGGCGGTCAGGTTGTCGGCGTCCGCGCGGTGCCAGTTGAGCTGCACGGGGATGAAGGAGATGAGGATGGAGAGCGTCCACGCCACGCCGATCATCAGGAAGGCGAACCTGCGCGTCATCTTGCGCTCGTACCTGCGTCGTCAACATACGGCGGTTTTACGAGTCAAAAAAGTTAAACATTTAATTCAGTTTTCACAAATTTAATTAACTAGGAACTGTTTATTAGCACGTTAGCACCAATGACACCAAATCAAAGGACAGATATTCTTATTTTTTATTATTAAAGGGATAGTTCACCCAAAATTCAAATTTGAAATTTGGGTGAACTATCCCTTTAAATAGCCAATTTAGATTTAATATATTAATACAGTTTGCCCATTATTGACACATTTTTTTTATATATACCTCCTGTCCTTCTGGGTTGACCTAATCTGTTCCCTTCCTTCCTTCCTTCCTTCCTTCCTTCCTTCCTTCCTTCCTTCCTTCCTTCCTTCCTTCCTTCCTTCCTTCCTTCCTTCGTCCTTATACTTCCTTCCTTTTTGACCCAATCTGTTCCCTCCCTCCATCTGTCTTTCCCTCCTTTTCCCTTTCTTCTTTCCTCCCATCATTCCCTTTGTCCTTCCTTCCTTCCTTCCTTCCTTCATATTAAGTCACCATATTTCACTGCCTCCCTACGACATCTTTCCTTCCCTTTTCCTTCCTTCCTACCTTCCTTCCTTCCTTCCTTCCTTCCTTCCTTCCTTCCTTCCTTCCTTCCTTCCTTCCTTCCTTCCTTCCTTCCTTCCTCTAGACCCAGGAGGACAACACGAGGGTTCAAACATATTTGCATGTTTTTGGGTGACCCACCTGAAGGGGCTGGAGATGGCCCAGTAGCGGTCCATGCTGATGATGCACAGGTTGAGGATGGACGCCGTGGAGCACATGATGTCGAAGGCGACCCAGGTGTCGCAGAAGCGACCGAACAGCCAGACGCCCGCGACCTCGGACACGGCTCTCCACGGCATCACGAGCACGGCCACGAACAGGTCGGACACGGCCAGAGAGATGACGAACGAGTTGGTGACTTTGGAGCGCAGGTGGCGGAACTTGACCACGGCGGCGCACACCAGCGTGTTCCCGAGCAGCGTGGACACGATGAGGGCGCACAGGACGCAGCCGGTGAGCGCGCGCAGGCTGACTCCTCCGCCGGTACCGGTGCCGTCCGCTGCTCCCGCTGCCGCCACGACCTGGAGCCGGTCCCGGAGCCGGTCCTGGAGCTGCTGCTGCTGCAGGGTCTCGGTCTGGTTGTGAACGGTCTCCATGGAGCTCTGCGTCCGGACGGAGTCACGTCTGTCCCATCCTCAGACCAGCTTCACCCGCCGGACTGAGAGAGAGGCGGGCGGCGCCGTCACACTCACCACATCATGACATATCGATCCACCGGGTCCTGATCAGTTCACTCATCGATCCACATATTGAGACACTGTAAAGTTCCCTTCAATAATCACTTAATCAATCAATCACTCATACTCCAAAAACTCAAAATCTTACCAAGAATATTTGTCTCATTTCCAGTCAAAATGTCATTTCAAGTCAAATCTAATCTAATTATAGCCTAGAAATAAGACTCATCACATTGAAAAGCAGCTTTTTTTAGACAGTTTAAAAAAAAAACTTATTTTAAGCAAATTTTCACTTGAAATAAGCAGAAAAATCTGATAGTGGAGCAGGATTTTCATTCTTATTACAAGCAGAAAAACCTGCTTCACTGGTGGATTTTTTCTATTTATTTCAAGTGAAAATTTGTTTCAAACCACTGAAAATGATCTAAATAATGTTAATTTCTCGGTGATGAGTGTTATTTTAAAAAGAGATTAGTTTGGACCAGAACTGAGACAAATATCATTGGAAAGATTTTGAGTTTTGTGATTGTGAACGATTCAACAAACTGAAAGAAAAAGAGAAAAGTTTGTTTGATGAAAAACAGGAGAAATCAATAATCAATAAAATCCACACAATCAGAAATGTGAGGATTAGATTTTCACCTGATGACGTTTCTCATTAGATCCTTTAATTGTTTTCTCACCATGTGATGTTGTTGTCACTCTGTGTTGCATTCAAAGCCGTAGGA
Organism: Decapterus maruadsi; assembly: GCA_030347415.2. Classification (NCBI taxonomy): domain Eukaryota; kingdom Metazoa; phylum Chordata; class Actinopteri; order Carangiformes; family Carangidae; genus Decapterus; species Decapterus maruadsi. The sequence continues at coordinate 822,337 of CM064888.1, forward strand.
GAAATGGATGTCCAACACTCAGTGGAGGTTTGATTATTGAGCCGATATTGGATCTGTATTGATTAATCAGATGTTCACAGGCTGTGGAGCCTCAGAGCAGAAGGTGAACTCTGCCCTCTAGTGGACAAAGACCCACAGCACAACAACACAACACACACACTGGATTGTGACAGTTTTTTATTTTATATTTCCATGTGTGACGTCACAACCTGCTGCTCAGGTCACATCAGATAATCAATAACACACTGGATTCATTAACACACAGTTAAACAGTGTGTGTTGTCTCCATAAATGTTTAAAGGGATATGCCAACGTTTTTTCTTTCATGTCTTGTCTCACTCCTGAGTCCATGACCAGCAGATAGACACCATCTTTTCCACTGTGCGTGCAGTAACCATGGAGATAGAGCCGTATCGCCCGTAATTAGCTTAGCTCAAACACTGGAAGTGAATGGGTAGTGGTAGCCTGCCTCCTACAGGTGCATTGTAACAGGTGTGTCCTGTCCTTCAATGCATTTCCTATGGGACAAAAAAATCTGAAAAAGTTTAATATTTGAAAAAAAGGATAAAGAGTAGCCTATAAAAATATTACTCGTGGATGGAGTGAGGATGACGCTACAGTTTTCTCTTCCTCTACTATTTATTTTTTCTGTTTCCATTTAGCAGTGCAAACATGTGATTGGATCTCAACGTGGACATATAGCCTATAAAAGTCCGTTTTACTAAGTTATAACCTGCACACAGTGATTATAGGCTAGTAGTCTGCTGTCCATATGTTACTATGTTATTTCAATGTTTTATTATTAGGGCACCGGCCATCGCCAGGGCACTCGACCCAACAGCTATGAAATAGCTGTAGGGACGAGTGCCCGGCGAAGCCGGGCACTATTGTTATTCTGTGGATTTTTTCTTCTTATTATTCTCCATCTTCCGGACGTTTTTCGGTTCGCTACTAGTCCTGCAACTCTTCGAGTTGCAGGACACATTATATATCAAAACGTGTGTCCTGATCGGGATCGGTGTGCTATTACTTTTCTAAGCAGTTCACGAATTTTTCGCGACGTAAGTCGCGAAAAACTGCGAAAAATTTTGCATTGAAGTCTATGGGACGAGCGAAAAAAAAGGAGCAAAAAACAAACAAACATTGGAGTTTAACAAACGTCTACTGCTCAGGCATACTTTCACCTAGAGACTCCGTTTAAACTTTAAATAGTAGACACAAGTCTTGTGTATTGGTGTATTACTCCACGTTTTGATAGGTTGTATAGTTTTTGATCAATCCCTGATCAATGACCATGATCATTTTTGGAGAAATTATGAGATTATAATGGGTGTGTATTGCACGGAATGTTCGTGCTAGAGTGCGTGATGTCATCAGCTAGAGTGGGGAGAGAGCCCAGAAAAACTCCTGATTCTTTCTCTTTCCACACTCCTCTTGGACACAGTTTACACTGTAGACACATAATTTTTCACAGTTTTGTAGACAAACTTGTTCTGTCTCCCACAATGTGTTCAAAATATCAGAGAGACTTACAGAATTTGAATTAGCAGCCTCTGAGTGCGGCCATGTCTGTCTCTTCGCCTCATTGACTCCAATACAAAAACTTTCTGAGAGGAGCAGAACGGACCGATGTTTTAAAACTGCCCGTGTCGCCAAAATATTTACTGTAGAAACACCAAATCGTACCAAAATTTTCAGGAAGGCCTTAGGGCACCGTTGATCTGTGTCTTGTTCTGATAGGAGCTACCGTTTTGTCAGAATAAGCCTAAATGCGTGACCAGTGCAGAGGCAGAAAATCTGTCTTTTTCTCGACGTTTCTGTCTGCCTCAGCCTGGTGGCCCCTATCGTCATGGGCAACCAGCTCAAGTTGTCATGGTAACCTCTGATCCTCAGGCCAGGGTCGTTAACTCCATAAACAATCCACCTGGAGCTCGTTAAGATGTTTGTAAACACAGACACACAGCTAAATCAGACTGATACAGGATGCAGCTCAGTCACACACACAGACTCTAGAACCAGCTTCATGTCATTACAGTTATAGACACACACACATTAAAAACACACAGGTACCTCTCCCACACTCTAACACACACAGGTAACTTCCTGTGATTACAGTTAAAGACACACAAACACATCAAATGCGCGCGTAAGCGCGCACTCATCTCTCTCACTCTAACACAGGTAACTTCATGTGATTACAGCTCCTCCATATCAGTGCTTATAGAAAGATGATCATGTGTCTGATCAGCTCTGTCTTGACCTTAAGATCGTGGGTTTGATTCCCATGTTGACAGAGATGGTACTAACGGCAGTAGCTCCCGGTGCCCTTTCAAAATTTCCCGAGAGGAAATTTTCTAGTTGACCTATACTAGCCTCTATAGGCTATTGATTTTTTTTTCTGTCAACATTTTACAAATGAAAAAAACATTTTTTTTAGTTGTTTTTATTTGTCTCTTCTGTTCTTCGTGTTACATTTTGTAGCTACATTAGATTCATCAGTCTGGCCACGAAAGGGTTATGTTTACAGTGAGGTGGTGACGTCAGTGTCAGCTGTGTGTGTGTGTGTGTGTGTGTGTGTGTGTGTGTGTGTGGATGATTCAGCAGCAGTCACTCTGTCTCGTCCTCTGCACATGTTGCAGCTCCGGCGGATCTGGCGGACACACACACACACACACACGGCTTTTATTTTGACAGTGTTCGTGTTTTTTTGTGGGTTTTTTTATTTTTTATTTTGAAGGTAACCCCGTTCAGGTGTTGAAGGCACCGACCGGAGACCCCGTAGTGTCGGTCGGTCGGTCGGTCGGTCGGTCGTTAGGGAGGCGGTGAGCTGGGGAACAGGCCGGAGAGGAGCAGCGCAGCGCCGCAGAGAGACGCTCGGCCCCCCGGTGGATTGTAGCGTCGATGACCGGGACTCGGGCTGCGTGGTGGCCGCCGACGGAGGCTCCGGAGTCGGATCGAACCTGAACTGAGCCCCGCTGACGTCACGCTGCTGCTCCATTCAAACAGCAGCTGCGATCCGACATTTCCGCATTTTTTGGTTTGAAGCCTGATGCTCGGAGTCCCCGGCAGGTGAGACACACACACACACACACACACACACACACACACACACACACACACACACACACACACACACACACACACACACACACACACACACACACACACACACACTGGTTAATCTACACACACGGATCATCATCACACACATTCACCTCCACTTATGTAACAGGACACACACAGACACACACACACCTCCTGACTGCTGGATGACTGGATGAAGGTTGAACTGCTGCTGCAGGATGTGTGTGTGTGTGTGTGTGTGTGTGTGTGTGTGTGTGTGTGTGTGTGTGTTCATGCATGTTTATACGTGTTGTGTATTGTGTGTGTGTGTAGTTCAACACAAACCTGGTTTAAACAACAACACCGTGGATCCAGAGGAAACAACATCACGATCTGATCAGGTTCTAATGTTTCCAACCCACTGACCCACAAGTTTCCTAATCAATAATCAATCAATGGTTTCTAAGGTTTGTGGATCAACAGACAATCTGGAATGAAAATGATGGGTTGTTGCCTTCTGATAAATATTTACAGACAGTTTGTGCAGCAGGTGCAACACAATGCTTCTGTTTTAGTTGATCTTTTTCTTTAAAAGTATTGATCAGTGATTAGTTTGACACAGAAGTTGTACAGTTGTGCGTCTTCATAGTTTCCCCTCTTCTGTGTCACCTGGTTCTGGTTCTGTTGTTGTGGAGTTTTGCAGTTGTTGGATTGTGTATTTGATGAGTTTGATGAGGGAAACCTCCGTAGCGTAGCTCTGAGCAGCTCACGGCTCTGCTCCGCCGTTCTAAAAGCAGCTTGCACCGACAATTAAAGGTAACGAACCTACTGCTATGACTATAGGGATTATGGTGATGGGACAGTTTGACTAAATGTTGAACTGTCCCTTTAATATTGTTTCAAATCATCTGATGTATTGTATCTGTGTGTTTGGGCTGACTTGTGTAGTTGTTGTTGTGTAGTTGTTGTTGTTGTTGTTGTGGGTTCTCAGCTCCACCCGCAGTGTTTCTATTCACAGTGGAGCAGATGAAGCTGCTGCTCATCTGGAGTCAGTCCAGAGGGTGTGTGTGTGTGTGTGTGTGTGTGTGTGTGTGTGTGTGTTGGGGGGGTCCAGTCCCTCTCCATCTGTCCACCCCCCCCCCCCCCCCTCGTTGTTCAGACTCATTACACAGAGAACAGCTGAGTGAGAGCAGCAGCAGCAGTGTTGTGTTGTGTTGTGTTGTGTTGTGTTGTGTTGTTGTCTCCAGGACGTAGCCTGCACCCGGCGGCGGCTCAGCTACTTCCTGGAGACGCACGGTGACGGTGCAGAGTCGGACTCAGCTGATCAAACATTCATGTTTCCAGAGACAGAGAGGAAAACTGAGCGTTGAATCATTGATGCACAGAGTGACGAAGAGGAGGAGGAAGAGGCGGTTGTTATGGACGATGATGATGATGATGATGATGCATCTTTAAACTGTGACATCACTGTGACCTCACTGTGACCTGGGCTCCGTCAGGTCTGAGGTTAATCGTGAGAAGCTCCGTCTTAATGAGCTCAGTTAAACGACACTGAGCTGAAGATCAATAATCAATTAATCAATTAATCAGTGAATCAGTTAATCCATCCTGTTAAGACGAGACGGGAAACAGGCTCCACCTCTCTCTCTCTCTCTCTCTCTCTCTCTGTCTCTCTGTCTCGGGTTAAATGTGGAATTTCAGTTATTTGTTGTTGTCGAAATGTGTTGTGTTGTGTTTCTTGGTTTTATTTTGAAAATCCCACGGGGAGACGAGAGGAGCCTGATGAGACGAGTCTGCAATTAACTAATCAATTAATGAATTAGTCAATAGTAAACTGTGATTCTACAACCAGCCGTCGTCATGGTTACACAGGTCAAACTGGAGAAAAGGATCATTTAAAAACAACAACAAACAAACAGGAAGTCCCCCTCATCCCCCCCCCCCCCACCGACAGGAAACATGTGTCCATCTCTCCATCTGGTCTGTGAGGGTGGTGTCAGTTTCCTCTCATCACTCTATAAACACTGGTAACGACCTCTAAAGGGATAGTTCACCCAAAATTCAAATTTACAGCCATTATACGGACAAATACTGCTGATGCATGAAGATGACTGGTTGTTCTCACGGACCAATCAGAGAGCTCGTTACGTCCCGTGACTAACGGGGGTTGAGTGTTTATTTCTCTGGTTCATTAAGTCTTTGTTCATTCACTTCCTGTTGAAAAGCAGTAGATGATTGTTTATTGATCCTGAGCTGCAGCAGTGAGTGTCTGTGTGTGTGTGTGTGTGTTCGTGTGTGTGTGTGTGTTCACTCTGAGGATTGAGGCCACGTCAGCAGGTCAGCGGGTCGGACTGCCAGGACCAGGACCAGGACCAGGAGCAGGAGCAGAGTCCAGGTCTGGGAGGAGGAGGAGAAAGAGCTGCTTTGTGGCAGATTAATGATGGTGGAGCTGCTGCACAACGGGGAGGTTGTTCCTGCCAGGTTGCTATGACACCCAGAGGAGGAGGAGGAGGGAGGGGGGGGTGAAGATGAACTGACATGAATCCAACATCATGTGACTTTGAGTTTACAGATTAATGAACTGACCGTTAATCTGCCGATCGATCGACCGATGCTGCAGCTGCAGCTCAGAAATAAAGACTAAAACTACAGATAAAAACACATAAAATCATCTAAAGGCTTAAACATGGTAAAATAACAGCCATGCAATAAAAGAAGGAGATGAAGTCAGTCTGATGACGGTCCATCGTCCTGGAGATGAGCAGGTTGACTGACTGGATCAGACCTCTGATTGGTTCATGGAGAGAAGAACCACAAGCAGCTGAGTGTGTGTCTGTGTGTGTGTGAGGAGGGTGTGTGTTGGGTTGATGCCCAACAAGGCAGAGCATTCATGGTATGTGTGTCATATCTGGCCTGAAGTGTGTGTGTGTGTGTGTGTGTGTGTGTGTGTGTGTGTTGCTGCTGCAGCTCTGAATCCAGACTTATTAACTCATGAGGTTTTGTAACGGCTGCAGATCAACACCTCTGTGTGTGTGTGTGTGTGTGTGTGTGTGTGTGTGTGTGTGTGTGTGTGTGTGTGTTGCTGCTGCAGCTCTGAATCCAGACTTATTAACTCATGAGGTTTTGTAACGGCTGCAGATCAACACCTCTGTGTGTGTGTGTGTGTGTGTGTTTGTGTGTGTGTGTGTGTGTGTGTGTGTGTGTGTGTGTGTGTGTGTGTGTGTGTGTGTGTGTGTGTGTGTGCTGTTGTACTTCGACACTTCCTGTTGTGTTTTGATGGCGACGATAAGATAAAAAGCAAAACTTTATTAATGGTGACAGAAGCCGTGGAGTCAGAGACGAAGCAACAGGAACAGAGTCAACGTAGAACAAGTGAAATAATAAACATGTAAATACATAAATATTAATCAATATACGTCTCTATAGTTACATGTCAACATTGATCAAGTGTAAAATAATCTGACAGGTTGAAGGAGGAAAGAACCAGGGAATAAGAACACGTTGTGATTGGCTGTTGGTTTATTGTTAAAAGTTTAGAAATGACCTTGGAACAAATGGAAGGAAAGAAAGAAAGAAAGAAAGAAAGGAGCAGGTGTGTGTGTGATCTCTGCAGAGAAGTAAAAACCCTGCAGCAGAATTAAACATGTAGAAACATCTGGATGAGACGTTTCTCATGATGAAATATTAAATGAAGTTGAGTCTGTTTCCTGTGAGAACCAGGTCACAGCTTCTCCTTCTGAACCAGCCGCTGAGCCAACGATGCTCCTTCTCCACAGATCAGATGTGGTGGACGGCCGAGGCCGAGGACACGCCCTCATGTCTGAGCAGCAGCTGTGAATTAAACAGGACGGAGCTCCGATAACTCAGCCTTCACATTCACATCCACTAAACTTTATTAATTCTCAGAGGGAATTACAGTAGAATAGTGATGTTGTTATTATTATTATTAATAAAGCAGGTGAAATATAACATCCAGAAGAAGTTGATAGAATATAAATATAATGACTGTAAATATAGAAAAGATGAACAGATAAAATCAGATGTGTAATGTAGCTCCGCCCACAGACAGTTTATAGGCCCCGCCCCCTTTCCTTGCCCTGGTGAGTCCAGCTGCATCCGGTCGGACCGGGTCAGGTTTTAATGTTCAGGCCTGTTGTTGAACCGCAGCAGGAGCGGAGCGGCTCAGGAAGGACTCAAACAGGCGATCGTGGGCTTTGAGAGGTTTTGTTCTTTCTACAAGAACTTGTTGCAGGAAATAGAAACAGAACCGACTTCTAACTGAGACCTGGATCCAGACCCGGATCCAGACCTGGATCCAGACCCGGTCCAGAACAGGAGCCAGAGTCTGGCTGAGACTTATTTAAAGTTTACGGTAAAAGTCATGAATCAACTGATGTTCATGCTCCTGATCAGGAACAACAAGCAGAAATGTCACAGTGTCATTTTTTACAGAACAGAAACTGTCTAGAGTTGGAAATTAAAAAGTCAAAAGGTGAAAATGAGTTGAATGTTTTTATTCTAACGAGGAGGAAACCGACGGAAACGAAGCAGCTGTTTGTTCTGTTTCTAAGAATATCTGTCCTCGGTGACTCAACAAGGACACGGTGATGGAGGAGGAGGAGGAGGACGACGGCACCTGAAGGCATCACCACCGTCACCTCCTCTGTCACTCCTCTCTACCCACAATCCTTTGCAGCCCAGTCCCAGTCCTCCTCCTGTCTATGAATAATAAAACAGAGACAGAGTTCAGCGCCGGCCGGTCGCCTTTATCTCCACGTCACGTGTTGCATCAGCCGGTCTGACCTTTGACCTCTCAGCTCAGACTTCACCCGGTCTGGAGCGACGTGTGGTTCACGTGTCGTTGCCGGGGGAAACGAACAGGTCACATGTTACGTAACCTAGGAGTCAGACTGAGGAGAGAGAGAAAGGGAGCGGAGCTGAGTTCATGTTTATCTGTTTATTGACGAGGAGAAAAGTCGTCAGAGCAGAAAAACATCTTCACTTTGAGAATAAAGTCATGATGTTACAAGAATAAAGTCTGTTTTAGTTCCTCTAAGTCCTAAATGTTCCTGTTTTCCATGGTCAGCATCACTTCCATAGAGTGTCTGGTCTCTCCGTCACTCTGCTCTGCTGGAAACCAGGAGAAAACTTTCCTTGTGGGATACAAGTGTTATCCAATGAGGAGAGAGAACGGCATGAAGGGCTGTGTGTGCAGCCAAGGGATGCATCGCTGCATCGTGAATGTGGTGACGTAGGGACGAGGACCAATAGATGCCTGACGAGGGCGGGGGCTGCTAACTCATGGTGCCTTCAAGGAAACTCCTAACTTGTGTTTTTCCTTCCTGTGAAGTCGTACCGGTTCCATCTGGTACGAGTTCACGGGTCAGAAGTTACGAGAGGCCGTTATAGTGACTTTCACAGGCAACAGGACAAAAAAAACACCAGCTACGTACGTCCAGTTTCAAAAGCCTGGAACGCAGCATTAGACAAAACCACCGGATCGCTGACTGATGCTTTAATTCTCATAAAATGCTAACTTTATTCTGTGATTTTTTTTCTCGTAAAACTACAACTTTATTCTCGAATTCTATGAAAACCCCCCAAAAATCTCAGTGTGGCCCTGATACTCCGTCATAGGAAACATAGTAAATATTCTGTCAAGACTGAGCTCAGTTATTCAGGCTGTGATTTGATGTTGGAGTTGGAGGGTTTTAGTTTTCCTGGTTGGTGTCTGAGTCGCAGCGAGCAGTCGGTCGCCTGGTCACGTGATCAGCTGATCATGTTTCTATTGATCCGTTCATCATTGAGCCGTAATGGAAGATGATCCCGCTGCAGCAGAACTCTGGCCTGGGAGCGATTTTATCCTCAGCTGCACACAGATCGTCTTACACCATTAACACACACACACACACACCCATCAGAGTGTGTGTGTGTGTGTGTGTGTGTGTGTGTGTGTGTGTGTGTGTGTGAGACACCAGAGACCGGCTGCTGGTGTCCAGTTTTCCTCTCCGGCTCTCGGTCCATCTGTTGTTCTGCAGTTCTGGAGTCTGTGACCTCACACTCACCTGAGCTCCAACATGGAGGCTGCAGCGTCTGTGGCTCGCTGTGATGTCATCACACACACAGAGAAAGAAGAAGGACAATGCTGCAGCAAAGCATCATGGTCTCATCTGTGTGGTCATCAATCAATCAACAAACACCATGAGAACCAGCTGCTTCAATATATATATTAAAATGTAGCTGCTGGTGTTTTGGATGAAACGACAGATTGAGATGAAATGTAAAGACGGAGTCGTGGCGATGAGTGTTTGACCTTCTGTGTGTTTGTAGCCGCCGCCGCCGCCGCCAGATCCTGATTCCTCTCAGCTCAGTGATCAGAGAACTGGAGCATGAGCACATCGACGAGGCCGAGGCAGAGTCAGACTGAGTGATGTACAGCACAGAGGGGGGAGGGGGGAGGAGGAGGAGGGGGAGGGGGGAGGAAGAGGGAGAGAGAGGGAAAGTGGGCTAATGAAGAGAGGAGGAGGAGGAGGAGGAGGAGGAAGATGGAGGTCAAATAGAGAAGGAGGTCGAGGAAAAAAAAATTCCACTGATGTAGTTATACAGGGATGTCACAGAGTGAGACCTCTGTACTTGCACAGAGGATCTTTGGTTTTCTGCAAAGATCTTTAAAGGGATAGTTCAACATTTAGTCAAATTGTCCCATCACCATAATCCCTATAGTCATAGCAGTAGGTTCGTTACCTTTAATTGTCGGTGCAAGCTATTTTTAGAACGGCGGAGCAGAGCCGTGAGCTGCTCAGAGCTACACTACGGAGGCTCATGGGATGTCTTGGTTTCCCTCATCAAACTCATCACAATCCAACAACTCCACAACGCTCTGGTGGACAAGTTGTGACCTGCACATTCACCACGCTATGAGATAATAACACAACGTTACCACACAGAGTTGTTTTAGAGGGAAATACAGAGACTGATGATGAACAACTGTCCCTGAAGGCAACGTGCATCAGCAGTTTTGCATGAATTTCCCTCTAAAACAACTCTGTGTGGTAACGTTGTGTTATTATCTCATAGCGTGGTGAATGTGCAGGTCACAACTTGTCCACCAGAGCGTTGTGGAGTTGTTGGATTGTGTATTTGATGAGTTTGATGAGGGAAACCAAGAAATCCCATGAGCCTCCGTAGCGTAGCTCTGAGCAGCTCACGGCTCTGCTCTGCCGTTCTAAAAACAGCTTGCACCGACAATTAAAGGTGATGAACCTACTGCTATGACCCCCCCCCCCTACACACACACACACACACACACACACACACACACACACACGCCTCTTCCTCGAGCAGTTAAACTTCCATTAAACAAATGAAGGTGGTTTTCTTTTCTCTGCTTGTGAACATTAATGGACGCTCTGACTCGCAGCCAAACGCTTTGTGGTGAAACAGGAAGTGACACGTCGTCGTCCAGGGTCAGCTGACTCATCAGAGTGTGTTCCTCTTATCTCAAACACACACACACACACACACCTGACACGATGAAGATGATGATAATAATGATGATGTAGTTGTGCCTCAGCCAATAGCAGTAAAGTCTGATTAGATTATTGAGTCTTTAAATGTCTGGAATCGAACGGTCGACGTCATGAGACTGAAAGTGTTCAGTCTGTGTGTGTGTGTGTGTGTAGTAGTGAGTTGAAGTGCAGGTGTGATGCAACTGTTGTGTTGTTGTATTGTTGACTCTTTGTGTCGCCACGTTTTCCCAGTGTTCCTGAACGCAACCTTTCACCTGGCGTTCAGAGGAAAACAACAGCGAGGAACTGAAGAACGTGTGAAATCCAGATGTCAGAGACACAGCAGCAGCAGCTGGACCTTATCTGTAGTTGTTGTTGTTGTTGACTTCAGGGAGAAAACCGAGTCAGAGTGGGTTCATCAGTGTTTTATCCTCCCGTTAGTTACAGTTACTAGTTACCTTCCCCAAAAAGTAACTGAATTAGCCTCCTACATTATAAAAGTAAGTAACTAGTCACTAATGGGTTTCATGTGACGTCACAGCGTCTCAACGGCGCCATCTTTAGGACCGTTAGTGCTACGCTGTCAATATGCCGTCTACCTGCTGTGCGGTCGGTTGTGATGGAGCTCAGGGTAAAAATACAGGACTAAGGTTTTATAATATCTCTAAAAACAATGACAGAAGACGGAGGGGGGCCGCTGGACTCCCACAGACCTCCAGACTCTGCTGGGGACTTCATCTCAGGTACATTATGTTTGTAACGAGCTAAAGTTACGTAGCCAAGCGTTAGCTAACAACCCCACCCCCCTCCTCCTCCTCCGTGGATGTGTTAAGTTAAGTAATAAGAAGCGGAATTAAGAAATAGTCTGATTATGTTTATTTGTGTAGACACAGCTGATCCTGGCTGGGATAAACAGTTACTACTTTACACCAGTAGATGGTGGTAGCAGCCTAGCTAGTAGCCTAGCTACTGTTAGCCCGGTGGTTGCTGCTGCTGCAGAACGGAGTGTTTGTAGGGAGAGGTCGAGCTGAGCAGCTGTTTGGCAAATTTAAGGCAGATTTAAGGGGAATTAACATGTCAGGGGCAATTAAATAGGGATCGAAACCCAAAATACCAAGTTTCTTTGAATAGCGTTGTTTTTCTGAAGCTGAAAGATGCGTATTTGCCGTTTGACTGGCCATTTTTCTCCGCGACCGTTAGGTGGCGCTAGGTCCTAAAGATGGCGGCCACAACAAAAACGTGACGTCACTGAAACCCCTGAGTTGTTATTTAAAGGGATAGTTCAACATTTAGTCAAACTGGCCCATCACCATAATCCCTATAGT
>CM064888.1:836732-889232 GCA_030347415.2 Decapterus maruadsi
CGTCGCCACCGCCACCGCCGCCGTCACCGCGGCGACAGGAACCCGCCTCACCAACGGCTTCTACCATCACCCCGGGCCGGCGGGGGTCGACGGCGGCCTCGCTGCGCCCCCGTCGTCGTCCGCGGTGAAGCAGAATGGGTTCATCCGAGCGCCGACCGCCATGAAGTGGAGGCGGGAGGAGGAGGGAGGGGCCGAGGCCGAGGGGGAGGGCTACCGTCGCCACGGTAACGGCACCCATCAGTATTATTCCCAGCGGCAACAACAGGCGGCCTCGCCGGTGATGCCTCAGGGCGACGCCAAAAAGACGGCCGCGCCCTCCGCAGGAAGAGGGCGTGGCCTCGGACAGTCTGTGACATCATCATCCGGCCCCAGAACACTTCCTGTTTCTAAACCGGTGGCGGTGGCGTCCAGGACAAGCAGCGGCGCCAAGGCGACCCTGAACGTCCCCCGCGGCGGAACCGCCGGGTGTCTGAGACCGCCGCAGCGCCCCGGCTCCGGTCCCGGCTCCCGATCCGGTTCGCCGCTCCAGAAGAAAACTCCGGCCAGCCGCTCGCACTCCAGCGACAACCTTGACTCCGCCCCCTCCGTCCAGCTGAGTGACGGCGTCCGGTTCCGCTCACGCAGCCTCACGCAGGTCCGACAGCAGCCCTCGCCCTCGCCCCCCTCCCCCTCCTCGCCCTCCGTCACCATGGCGCCCGGTCGAGGCCTCAAGGAGCTGTCGGCTCCACCCACAAGGTCAGCGGCGCCCGGCTCACGGAGGTCAGGGGTCAACGCCCCCTCCCTCCTCCTGCCCCCCTCCGCCTTAAAGAAGCCCCTCCTCCCCGGCCTCGGCCCCGCCTCCAAGCCCAGCGGCATCAGCTACAAGCTGTCGCGCCCGTCACTCATCAACAAGTCCCGCCCCCTGCGGGTGACCACGGCCAATGGAGCGAGAGGAGACCAGGAAGTGAAGCAGCGGCAGAGAGGAGGGGGCGGAGCTGAGACGCCTCCGTCCACAGGAAACAGCGCAGGTGAGACAGTGATGTCACATGTCGTCATACTTCTTTAAAGGGATAGTTCAACATTTAGTTAGATCCTGTCGGTGCAAGCTGTTTTTAGAACGGCGGAGCAGAGCCGTGAGCTGCTCAGAGCTACGCTACGGAGGCTCATTATGGGATTTCTTGGTTTCCCTCATCAAACTCATCAAATACACAATCCAACAACTCCACAACGCTCTGGTGGACAAGTTGTGACCTGCACATTCACCACGCTATGAGATAATAACACAACGTTACCACACAGAGTTGTTTTAGAGGGAAATACAGAGACTGGTGATGGAAAACTGTCCCTGAAGGCAACGTGCATCAGAGGTTTTGCATGAATTTGCCCCTAAAACGATGAGGGAAGCCAAGAAATCCCATGAGCCTCCGTAGCGTAGCTCTGAGCAGCTCACGGCTCTGCTCCACCGTTCTAAAAATAGCTTGCACCAAGAATTAAAGGTAACGAACCTACTGCTGTGACTATAGGGGTTATGGTGATGGGCCAGTTTGACTAAATGTTGAACTGTCCCTTTAACCTCTCCACAGACAGCACCCCGGAGGCTCCAGAGACAGAGGGGCTGCCCACAGACCCCGTGTCCCAGGCAGAGGTGTCGATTGTGGGGGAGACGCTGGAGGACATGTCCCTGTCCTCCACCTCCTCCCTGGACAGGAACGACACCAGTCAGGAGTACATGGACGACTTCGACCTGGGTACGGAGACCGTGACCGTCGCCCGCGCCTTCTCATCTCTAATTAATCAATCAATAATCAATCAGTCGGTGCATTGATCAGTTTTCCTGCTCCGTGTTTGTCAACAGGAAGTGGCGGCGTCGGCCTGATGCTGCTCTCCTCCGCCAAGAACGACGAGGACGACTCGGGGCTCGACCAGTCGTGCGCCAGATTCGACGACGACAAGGTGTCCATCAACGGCGTCACCAAGGCAACCGGACTGTGTTTCCTAGACGACGGTATGGACTGGACCGGCATGAGGCTCAGCGGTGAGTTTTTACACGACCGGCGCCAACATCAGGAGCAGAAACGTTGAGTTAAAGACGTTTGTTTTGTCTCCAGGCGACAGAGCAGAGCATCATGGGACGCGACGCCGGCGCTGCAGCCAGCAGGAATATCACGACCAGGTACGACTCAACGCACCGCCGCTGTTTCCTGTTTCCTGTTTCCTGTTTTTCACAATAAAATGTCATTTTCTACACCTCTACCTCTGTGGTTCAGCTGGTGTAATTATGTCGTTAAGACGATGCAGCGTTGGCAACGCCGCCGCCGCCACACTGACGCCTGACTCACCTGTGGACGACCTCGCCCGCGGGTTAGACACACGTTGGACCGAGACTGAGCTGAAATCATTAGATGTTTAATGTGAAACACAGAGCGTCTCTGTTCGTCTCAGGAAAAGCTAAACAAAAGAGACTTAAAGGAATAGTTCACCAAAAACTGAATCTCCAGATGCACTATAAATAAAAACTACTGTAGTGTATTCATCAGCAATAATGACTGAATTTCATTTTTTGGTGAACTATTCCTTTAACATTTATTATTACTTCCTTTATTAATACTTTTCATTTGTAAACTATTGGAGAAATGAAAAAAGAACCAGGAAACAGGATGTTCTTCATGATCTGGATCCTCATAGTTGATCTGGTTTACCCCCCCCCTCCCCCCCCTCCCCCTCCCCCTCCTCCTCCACCTCAGGGCGGCTCCTCCCTGGACCTCTCCCCCTCCGACAGCTGCGGCTCCGGGGGAACCTACATGTGGGACGAGGAGGGCCTGGAGCCACTGGGGGGCGCCGTCACCTCCGCCTCCATCAACACCAACGGCAACACCACCCACCACATCGGGAGCTTCGACTCGGACCTGAACAGCATCGTAAGCCCGTCTACGGCACATCTGGAGACAGATGTTGACACGTATAGGTTAACATGATGGTTTTAACGTGTAGAGACAAAGAGACACGCGTGGTGACGACAAGAACAAAACAAAAACATACAAGACAATACAGAGTAGCATAGTGAGTAATAACAATAACTATAACGGTTCATAAACATTGAAGACAGAAGCAGTCTGTGGTGCCTGACCCAGAACCTGGAGCTGGTTCTGAGGCTTTCACTGGTTTAACTGGGTGAAACAGAGGGAGGCATTAATATTCCAGCAGCAGTGCATCCATCCATCCTCCCTCTCTCTGTCTCTCTCTTGGCTTGAGAAACCAGCCACCAGAAACTGGGTCAGGACCGTCTGGTCTGGTCTGGTCTGGTCTGGTCTGGTCTGGTCTGGTCTGGTCTGGTCTGGTCTGGTCTGGTCTGGTCTGGGGTGCTGGTTGTAGAGCGGGAGCAGATGGTCTGGACCCGGTGAGACCGCGGTGAGGAGCTGAGGGTGGAATCAGACAGAATCAGGCGTCGCTGCTGCAGGTTTGGACTCAGAGCTCAGAGCAGCCGGAGGATCAGGCGTCACAGAACCGCTTCTAAAACATTAAAGGGACAGTTCAACATTGGCCCAGCGCCATAACCCCTCTAGTCATAGCAGTAGGTTCGTTATTTTTAATTGTCGGTGCAAGCTAGCAACAGAACAGTTATTTTAGAGGGAAATTCATACCAAACTGGGTGAGGGTTACACTGATGAAGCTCTGAGCAGCTCACGCCTCTGCTCTGCCGTTCTAAAAATAGCTTGCACCGACAATTAAAGGTAACAAACCTACTGCTATGACCGTAGGGATTATGGCAATGGGGGAATTTTCCAAAATGTTGAACTATCCCTTTAAATGTCAGAGTTGATCGGAAAAAAAAAGAAACTCCCAACAGGATGTTCAGACTGTTCTGTGTTGAACTCATTAAGGACGAGTTCAGACGTGTCCTCGTCTCGTCTTGAAAGCGTCAGCGTCCACGTGGACTTCCTGTCTGACTGCAGACCTGGAGGAGTGGATGAAGTCCAGTCCTCTGGCTCCCTCTGGTGGCAGAGTTCTGAACCACAACGTAGGCCACATGACTCAGGATCCACTCTGGAAATACTCACCACATAATCTATGAAATAAGAACTTAATTAAATATAGACAAACATATTTCACGCCTCCAGATGTGAGCAGACGGTGCAGGTGGTTCAGGAACAGAGCTCAGGTCTCTCTAAATAAAAATAACAGGTCTTGTTTTTAAGTTTTATTTATTCTCATTTTAAATATTTTAAACTTTCCTTTCATTTTGTCTGAGGACTACATTACCCATGAGCCTCGGCTGAAGAGTGTCTTGCTATGGTTCCTGGGTGCTGCTGTTGTTGTCTTGTTTTGTTTTTTATCCTCCAGCTGTTTAGTGATTGTCAGATGTTTTCCTGCTGAAATGCATCATGGGAGTTGTAGTTTAGAGTCAGTCTAACGAACGTCAGACTAATTGTTGAGTTTTAATCGTCGTCTTCAGCGGATTAAAGTGGGAGCGCTGCGTTCAACGACCTCCTCCTGACTGATGCCGAGCGCTCGTTAATGAGCTCGCCGTCTTCACGCGCCCTTTGTGTTAACGAGCTGTGGGTCGTCAAGAGCGATTGACCCTAATGAGCCTCCGTCCTTAATGATCTGAGGACGTTAACGACTCCTGAGCTCATGTCTGGAGTCTGAATATTCATGACACCTGATCGTCACCGCCAGCAGGGGGCGCTGTGGCGCCGTGGACAGGTGGAGGTGTGTGTGATGCACGTTGCCTTCAGGGACAGTTGTTCATCACCAGTCTCTGTATTTCCCTCTAAAACAACTCTGTGTGGTAACGTTGTGTTATTATCTCATAGCGTGGTGAATGTGCAGGTCACAACTTGTCCACCAGAGCGTTGTGGAGTTGTTGGATTGTGTATTTGATGAGTTTGATGAGGGAAACCAAGAAATCCCATAATGAGCCTCCGTAGCGTAGCTCTGAGCAGCTCACGGCTCTGCTCCGCCGTTCTAAAAACAGCTTGCACCAACAATTAAAGGTAATGAACCTACTGCTATGACCAGGCCTGGAATTTCGTCATTTTAGGGGCAGGGCCACTTGGCCTTTCGTGTTGTCAACTTTTTGAGGGCGCAAAGGCCAAAAGCCAGGGCAGCAAGGCCATAAAGTAAAACAATGATTTTAAATCCATATCTTTAATGAATTTACCGGTATCTGTTAAATTCATACATAAAACAAGCTCAAGTAAACCAGAAAACTCAAATTTAACTTCATTCATGCATTAAATTTTTTTGCACAAGGGTCCAGTCCTATATGCAGCTATGTTTTGAAATTCATTCATTCATTCACTATTGCACTTGGCAATATGAGAAAAATCCTATCACCAGGCTATAATTTTTTTTTCTTCCCTATCAGTCTACATCAATTTATATCACTATATAACTCAAATCACTATTTTGGTAAAACTTATATTTCCTTATTGTCACAAGTGAGATTTGATGTTATCAGAGGGATATTTTGTGATGTGTTCTGTCAAAAACTGAACATGACAGATGTAATGATGAACATCATACAACAGCTGCCTATCATATGAATTAAACAGAGCGTAGCGCCTGGGTCTAGGCAGAGGTCGGCACAGTTGATCTTTACGTCCGAGTGCAGTGCGTTTGTGTCGGTGTGAACACAAGCACAGCGGCCGCACCGTGACCGCGTCCGTTTGATGGATGAACACGGCCAGACGTCGGTCCACTCCAACTGTCTGGTGTCTGATGTGAAAGATTGGATCAGTCGGCCTAAACATGACACACCACGCATCTTTGCACGGCCATCCGAGTTCTCCTTGACTCCTTCACATTTTCTTGAAACTTTTTTTTTTTTTTTTTTTTTTTTGTCCCTCAGCTGACGGCTGTAGCAGCCCAAACACAGCACGTGTTGACATGTTGTGGCTTGGCTCTTTTCCAGCCACACGATTGGTTGGGCGGGTGGAGGGTGCTTGATAAAGTCACCTGGTTGGGCGGTGATAGATTGGAAGTCAAACTGTTGTTATAGCCCGCCCGAGCGGTTTATGCCAGGCTCGAATCAAACGCCCTCATCACCCTGGTGATGATGCTGCCCGAATGTCATAAAAATACGCGTTGTTCTTTCTTCAAAGACCCAGGGTGTCAAAGCCGTGTTGATGGGAAAGAGGCAAAGGAGAAAACCGCAAAATCAATCGGGGCAGTGCGGGTGGGGCATCAAGGCCACTGTGGCCTTAGGGCAGATATTTTTTTCAAGGGCACAAGGCCAAATCGGACGGGCACGAGGGCCATGGCCCTCGTGGCCCTCGTGAAATTCCTGCCCTGGCTATGACTATAGGGGTTATGGTGATGGGACAGTTTGACTAAATGTTGAACTATCCCTTTAACGAAGAGGATGAAGAGAGAGAAGAAGGAATAAAGGAGGAAGAGAGATAAGAGAGGAGGAGATTAGGAGGTAATGTGTTGATGTGGATGAGTGCTCCCAGCCACCGGGGAGTGTGTGTGTGTGTGTGTGTGTGTGTGTGTGTGTGTGTGTGTGGTTTCCTCAGGTCACTGTGCTGTGACTAAGCTTCTACTGACAGGAAACACTGTGTGTGTGTCTGTGTGTGTCTGTGTGTGTGTGCACGCGTACTGAAACTCTTCGTCTCCTCATCTTCGTTTGCACAAAAACCAACTCTTAAACTGAAGTTTGTTTTTAATTCAGAAACTTTAAAAAACTTGAAATCGTCCAATGACAAGCGAGTGATGTGTAAATAAGAATAATTTAATTCTCAACAACAACAACAACCGACAGCGTGTCGTCTGTCCGTCCCTCAGCTCCTCCCCCTCCGTCTGTGGCTCCGACCTCATTGGTTCCTGCTGAAGAAGAAAGAAACATTTAGTTTCTGTCGTCAGAACGTCTGTTCAATAAAGTTTACGTTTGGGAAATCAAAGAAGCAGCAACAAGACGCTGAACCAGAGAGAAAATAAAGGATTAAGAGGAATAAATCCATCTTGGTTCAACAATGGTTTCCTGAATATGATTTAATGATCGATGATAAATGATGAAACTCTTCATCTTCCTCATCTTCTTTGTGATAAAAAACAAAAAACTCTTAAGTTTTGAAGTTTTTTTTAATTCGAGGTCAAAAAAAAAACTGTATCAGAAATCGTCCAATGACAAGCGAGTGATGTGTAAATCAAGAATAATTTAATTCTCGTCAACAACAATTCTCTGATGAAGAACAACGATGATAAATGATGAAGGTCTCAGTGGAACCTTCATCTTCCTCAGACGACGTCGACCTTCTCTCTCTGTGATAAAAAACAAAAAACCTTGATCTGAGTTTTACTTTTATTCCTTAGTGTGAGTTTGTTGAAGGACGTTTGTACGAGGTCAAACAGCCTCGTTGTGGTTCAGCTACGTTTATTATTGACTGTATCAGAGGTATTATGTGTTGTACAGTATGGAACATGTGGTACTAATATATATCATCTATCATCTATCATCTGTGTGTCAGGACATCCTGAACAACCTGGACTGTGACCTGGAGGACGATGACCTCATGCTGGACGTGGACTTTGCAGAAGACGTGTCTCTGCACAGCGGTCCGTTCACTGTCTGTCTGTCTGTCTGTCTGTCTGTCTGTCTGTCTGTCTGTCTGTCTGTCTATCTATCTATCTATCTATCTATCTATCTATCTATCTATCTATCTATCTATCTATCTATCTATCTATCTATCTATCTATCTATCTATCTATCTATCTATCTATCTATCTATCTATCTATCTATCTATCTATCTATTGCAACAGTGTCTGTTCCTGGGGTCCATGTTAAAAACATGCATATGTATCCAAATTACAATAACAGTTTTGTACATAAATACATGAATACACTTGGACACACACAGTACCTGCCAACAATCATAATTATGTTACTAAATACACTGAGATGAAAATGTCACAGTAAGTATTTTCCAGGCCTTTACAGAGAGAATAACCTGTTTAGCTGATCTATGACGGGTTAACAGTTCATCATGTGCTGCAGCTCCGGTCTTTATGAGCCTTTGACCTTTTCCTCTGATCTCCTCCTGTTGGGTGTGGACTGTGCAGACGGAGACGGGTTGTCCCACATGGCTCAGTGGAGGATGAGACAGCTCTGCTGGGGGACGCAGGACGTCCACAACGACAACGAAAGGTGAGCCATTAACGCGTGTCCTGGAGTTACAGTTCTGTCTTCCTGCCTCAGTGAAGAACCTTGAGCTCAAACTGATCCCACAGCAGCTGAAATGTGTTTACAGCTAAACTCAGACGACTGCTGTTTACTTTTGTCCAGAAGACGCCGTGGAGACGTGGCTGGCTCTCTGGCGTCTTGTTAATGACAGTGTTGTAGAGCTGCCAGCAGCTGCAGAGACGCTGCAGAGGGAAGGTCAGAGAGTCAACGTCTTCTTTCATGAATGTTATCAACGAGTGACGTGACCCGTTCACCCACCGACGTCGGCGCAGAGTTGACAAGATGGCAAATGTCACGTCAATAACGGGTTCTGTTTATGAATACGTGCAGCCATGTTGGTGTCGGCTTATTATTACACAAAAGGAAAAAGTAAATCTGCAGATTGTAGTGGGACAGTCTGATTGGATCAGGAGGAGGTGATGTCATAACCTCTGCTCCTCAGGAGGAGGAAGAAGCCGTCGCTTGAGGCGAATAATTCTAGATGAAGTCTGAATATGAGGTTTTATTAATGCTGCATTTATACAGAATATTTAGTTAGTTTTTCTAGTTTACCTTTTTATTTGTTTCCTTAGATATGCACCAACTGAGCACATAATATAGCATAACATAACATAGCATAGCGTAGCATAATATAGCATAACATAGCATAGCATAGCATAACACAGCATAACATAACATAGCATAACATAACACAGCATAACATAGCATAACATAGCATAGCATAGCATGGGGATGCTTTGGGCATCAAGTACAAACAGCAGAGTCATACATAAGACGACTGGTTTCAGTGCCTGTCCCTTTAAATGCAAATGAGCCACTGCTAGCCCCGCCCCTTCTACTGGCACCAGGTAAAGGTGGAGTAATGCAATTAATGACATCACTGGATGACAACTGAGGGAACAGCTCGTAAAACCAGATTTTTTGGGGTCAATTCTCACATTAATATACTACATATATCTACATAAATATATGTTAAAGAGCCTTCAAAGAGCTATATCTCTATAACATGTCCCTATTAATGCAAATAAAAACATGGTTAGTGACCACTGTGCATTTCTACAGTTTTAACGAAGCAGTGAAGGATGTCGGTGCAGAGAGCTCGTCTCGTTTCACGTCTGAAAGACACGTCAAAAACATTTACAGTTGTGTTTTCAAAGACGTAATTAGTGAGTTCCAGTCAAACGGCGTTCACATTAACAGACGACTCCCTGCTCATTAAAGTCAGCCTTCATTTACCTGAGGGCTTCATTCAAGCAGAGTCAATGTGTGTGTGTTTGCTGCTGTATATGACACACACACAGGTTTACAGGAATACAGAGTAATGGAATATGAAATCCTGTCGGCTCAGTGTGTGTGTGTGTTGTTGACTTCTCTGTCGTCCCCTCAGTGACTTCCAGTGTTACAAGCTCACTGAGGATCCTGGGAATATGAGGACAGACACGATCAGGGACAGTGACCTGATTCTGGACCTTTGTCCTTCCAGGTGAATGAGAATTAAACTCGTGTCGCTGCTACAGTAGATTTAGCGGCTGAAGGTTTGTTGCATGCGGCCGTCGGCTCATCTCCGCTGCTGCAGCTTCACCATCTTCTCATGTTAGTTCAGGCAGAGGAATGTGAGATTCATCAGCGCTGAGCCTCATCTTTACATGTTTACGACACCAGGAGACGTTCAGATGCACGGTGCTTTGTGCTCGTCCCTGAACGCAGCATCCTCGAGGTGAAGCGAGCAGATGTTAAAGCAGCTGTCGGTCTCTCCCGTCAGGTCTCCCTGTCTGTCCCCTGGTAGTCCCGGTCTGGGTCTGGACGTGGAGGAGCTGGCCGACGACTGTTCGGCGGTTCGCTCCCAGCTGGAGTACCTGCAGAAGTTACTGCTGCAGGTGAGAGGGGGCGGAGCCACGAGGGCGAGCATGCAGCGCTTTAACATGAAAATCCCAAAAAGTTTAAAGTTTTTAATGTTTTCTGTGTTCAATAATCATTTTTTATTTACTGCAATGCAATGCATTGTTACTACTGATATTTATGGGCTATCAAATCATGTGTGATAGCACCTGAAGAAGAAACGTTGTGCCTATAATGATAATAATAATTATAATAATAATAATAATAATAATCATAATAATAATACATACATGTCTTTGTTGTCCCCAGGAGGAGGACATGGACGACGACACTCTGACCACAGACACTCTGAGTCCTGAGACCAACGACTCGTCCCACAGCTCTGACACACAGGTATACATCCACCCGTTATGTGTTTACGGCTGAGGTCGCCATAGCAACAGCAACAACAACCGGTTCACACTGTGTGTGTTTGTGTGCAGGTGCAGGCGCTCCTGCAGGAGGTGCAGCAGCTCAGGGAGGAGCTGAGGAGCAGAGACCGGACCATCGCACAACTCACACTGCAGCTGGTGTGTTTCATCGTCACTGTGTGTGTGTGTGTGTGTGTGTGCATACCTGAACATGCTAACATCACCATGGTAACATGCATGTGACGGTCATGTCACTGTCAGTACCGTGACGACCTCAACTGTTTAACAACTTTAACAATAACTGGTGATGATCTGCTGCTTCCAGGTGAAGCTGAGCATGAAATAACTGTGTGTGTGTGTGTGTGCGTGCGTGCGTGCAGACTGTCCCCACGACAACCGCCAAGTGTCATTGCCAGGAGACGACAGGAAGGATGGATCGACACACTCAGACGAGTGTGGCAGAGAGAGAGAGTGTGGCCTCACAAACGCCCTGGAAAGAGCACACTGTGAGTAACACACACACACACACACACACACACACACACACACACACAGCATTTAGACACCAGACAAACAAAAACAGCAAAAAGGAGATCAGAACCACAGACTCCAGTCTGTTGGTGATCAGTGTTTGGGCACGTTGCTTTAAAAAAAAAAATCAGACAAAAAAAATTCAGGCAAAAAAATTAGATTTAAAAAAAAAAAAAAAAAGATCCATCGCAAAAAGAACCCAAAAAAAATTCGGGCCAAAAAAAAAAAAAAAATCAATTGTAAAAAAAAAATTCGGGCCAAAAAAAAAAAAATCCATTGTAAAAAAAAAAAAAAAAAATTCTGGAAAAATAAAAATCCATTGTAAAAAAAAAAAAAAAAAATTAATTGTAAAAAAAATAAAATAATCCATTGTAAAAAAAAAATCCATTGTAAAAAAAAAAAATTCGGGCAAAAAAAAAAATCCATCGTAAAAAAAAATTTATTGTAAAAAAAAAAAAATCCATTGTAAAAAAAAAATTCTGGCAAAAAAACAATCCATTGTAAAAAAAAAAAATTTCATTGTAAAAAAAAAATCCATCGTAAAAAAAAGAATTTCAGGCAAAAAAAAAACATCCATCGTAAAAAGAAAAAAAAAATCCATTGTAAAAAAAAATCTATCATAAAAAAAAATCCATCGTAAAAAAAAAAATCCATCGTAAAAAAAATTTTTTTTTTCATTGTAAATAAAAATGTATCGTTAAAAAAAAATTCAGGCAAAAAAAAATTCAGGCAAAAAAAAATCCATCGTAAAAAGAAAAAAAAATCCATTGTAAGAAAAAACATCCATTGTAAAAAAAAAAAAATCTATCATAAAAAAAAATCCATCTCTAAAAAAAAAAAAATCCATTGTAAAAAAAAAATTCTGGCAAAAAAAAAAATCCATTGTAAAAAAGAAAAAAATTTCATTGTAAAAAAAAAAATCCATTGTGAAAAAAAAAACATCGTAAAAAAAAATTCCATCGTACAAAAAAAAAAATCCATCGTGAAAAAAAATAAGATCTGGCAAAACTTTGTAGCCAGATGTTTTATTGTTTGACTGGCCCTAATACTCCTTCGTAGAGGTTGGTTGGTTCCAGATTAACGTCTTTTTTCCGACCAGCTGATGGACTGAAACTCAATGTGTGTTTAACGCAGCTACGCTTCAACAGGTGTGTTACTGTTACTGTGTCACTGTGTGTTACGATGCACTGAGTTGGAGGAAGAAGAAGACGGAGAAGGTTTTTGTGTCGAGACGACGAATCAGAGCAGATTTTTTTTTAAAAACCTCTTTTTCTTCTCTCAGTTTATTTACGTCTCCTCTCTCTTCTTCTGGTGAAGCTGTAGGTGTGTGTGTGAGTGTGTGTGTTGTGGTTATAAAGTTACTTCCTTGTTGTTTGAGCCTGAGCACAAAGACTTCTGGGTAATGTAGTCCAGACGGTGCAACCAGCTGTTCTGGTGTTGACGAGGTTTCTGACGAGGTGTGTGTGTGTGTGTGTTTGTGTGTGTTCTGTGTCCGTCTCCCTCCATCTTTTCCTTTCACCTTCGTCTTCCTGTCTCCTCCTCCTCACCCCCCCGACCCCTCCCCCCTCCCCTCCCCCCTCCCTCTCTCTCTCCTCAGGCCTTCCCTCCTGTTCCTTTCCTCTCTCCACCCTGGCAGTATCAGCGCTCCAGGCCTTACAGGGGGAGGCCGCGGCCCAGCATCCCCTCCCACCTCGCTAGAAAAAGTGAGTCATGTGACCTCACCCCCCCACCCCCCCCCCCCACCTCCCTTTTCCTCCATGGACCCCTAATTCCACCTTAACCCCTGCTGCCATCACCCAGAAACCCCTCTGACTCTCCTGTCTTCATCTCACCCTCAGCGTCCTCTTCATCACAGCTGAAACAGATATATATATATATATATATATATTTTTACAGTGTAAATGCTGATTCAAGTTATTTATTGTCTTATTAAACATTAAACTAAGACGTTAGTCGGTTGATTGATGGATTGAAATCTTTATTTGGAACATATGCGAGCAGTGAACAGAGAAATCAAAACAAAGCATGAACTAACTCTCCATAATCAAAAATAAAAGAATGCATAAGAAAAACTTCTCATTTTACTTCAAATGAACTAATAATGATAAATAAAATAAAGTTAAATATGTTCAAAAAAGAGGAGGACAGGAAGAAGACTAGCGGTGTTCTAGAGCGCAGCTAACAAATAAAACCTCTCCATTTCCTTGTGATTGTGGATGATATCAATTATTATTTCATGTGAATATTTATATAATACTAGTACTAATAATAAAAATAAATGAGCACAAAATTGATATATACTATACATATACACTGTTGTGCTGTTATTTTTATTATATACAGTATATATATATATATATTTATAAAATGTAAAGGTGAAATCCAGCGATCTGATTGGTTGTTAACCGTGGTGTAATGAGCTCCTGTTCTAAAGCCGCATCACAGTGTTCGTATCACTCCGCCTAAAGTAGTTGAATTCACGTTTAAGGTGAACTTTGACCTGCGGCTCCAGCGAGGTGTGACGTCACAGCTCCACCTGGTGACATCATCATCATCCTCATCCTCCTCCTCCTCCCTCCTCCTCCTCGTCTCGTGTCTCCTCCCGTCTTCTCGCTCTGACAGACGTGTGTTGTTTTTCTTCTTCTGCTGTTTGTTGCTCTCCTGTAACGTCCTCCCTCTGTCCTCTGTCCTCTGTCCTCTGACCTCTGACCTCTGTCCTCTGACCTCTGTCCTCTCGTCTCCGTCCTCTCGTCTCCTCCCGACCAGGAGTGGAAACACTCGTCCTGTACTTCAGTGACACCGCCTGGTACAGTAGAAACTTTTTCTTTTATCTTCCTCGTCCAGTTTCTGCTCTGTCTGTCATTTGTCTCCTAGAAGAAGTTTTTATTTTGGCCACTAGGGGGCGAAACCGCTTCACATCACACTGCTGTGTGTTGGTGTGTGTGTTGGTGTTGTGTTGTTTTTTTTATAGTTTGGACCGTATCAGACAACACCTGTTGTTGTTGTTGTTGTTGTTGCTTACTTTCATTTTCATTGGACGCTCTGTGGAAAAACTCTGGAGAGGATTTGTTTCTGTCTTTGTTGAACTCATTTCAGCCTCAAGAAACTAAATCTCTGAAACTCCTAAATCAGCTCTAGCGCCCCCGAGTGGCCGAGATGAGAATCACAAAAACTAAATACTCAAGTTTTCCCAGTTTCCTCAACTCTTATGCTGCGTTTGAGACGAGTCGGAACTCGGATCTTTCCGACCTCCGACTTGCAAAAGTGCAATCAAACGCCACCTCAAGTCGGAAAAAACCACACAACAGCCTGCACAACGCAGAGCGACACCGTCAACGGTAACTCTCAGACTGACGTTAGAATAAAGGATCAGATCCTGGAGCAGCCGTCTGCGCCGCGTTACCCATGATTCATTGCAGGTCACACCTTCTTCTCCTTCACACTGAGCTGAGCTCGTTGAAGTCCAGAGGCTCGTTAGCCGCGATGCTAAAATGAACCCTAATGGACGACGGCTCTTTAATTTGACATTAGCTGAGGAGCTTCACTTGGCGATGACATCACTCAGGTCGACCTTCACCTGGAACTCAACCGACTCCGACCGGTTCATGAAGCTGAAGGCCGTTACGTCACGTTCACTTTATTAGTAATTAGTGCTGAGTTCAGGTGATAGAGGAATAATTGGAAAAATTAATTTCTCTATTCCTTAATTGTTTTGCCAATTTTTAATCTATAAAAAGTTTTTTTCATCAGGTTGTATCTGTACATTATTTAATATTATTTATCAGCTGTTTAGAAGCACTTGAATGCACCAAAGTCTGAAGAGTGAGACGTCAGGAAACACAAATGAACGCGCTGCACGTGAACGCAGCATCAGACTCATCAGAATCAATACGCCGCCGTTTTCATCATCATTGATTATATTTTCCAGTATTTAAGAACTGATAATGATAAGAAGAGTTTTCACTGCGCGATGACATGACATTGAACGCCACTTTATCATTATTAAATGGTCTAAATGACCCCCCCACCCCCAACCCCCAACCCCCCCTCATCCGCCTCCTCTTTAATTATTGTATCATTTTAATAATTGAGTTAATTGATGAAGCGACATGAGAAGATATTATTCATCTAACGAGGCTCTGGGGGCCGGGGGGGGGAGGGGGTCAGCACTTTGTATGCCTTGACACACACACAGAGACACACACACACACACACACACACACACACACACAGACACACACGTAGAGGTTGCAGTACCACCGTCCACCACCAGATGTCAGTCTTCACCAGCAAATGGTGAAAGTTTCCAGATGTTTTCATCTCGTCTCTGTTTTTCAAAAATCTGTTGATTATTCTGATCAGTTTATTATTACATCACTAATAAGGCTTTCAATAAATACAGTGATTATTAATAATCATATTATATGTGGATGTAGATGAACAGATGAAGGTGTGTTTGGCTCCTGGTTCATTCAGTCACTGGTTATTAACAACAGAAAAATACAGAAAACCAGTTAAATTCTGAGCTTTGTTTGTCTTTGTCTCTGTGACTCCGGCTCCGGCTCCGGCTGCAGTTTGTCTGTTTGTTTTTCCTCACAGTTTGTTGCAGCGTTTAACGCCGACCGTCTCCTCTGTTGTGTTTTATATTGAAGCAGATTTTGTCTCATTATTGAACAAAAACTGTTTCTGCAGCACAAAATATCAAAAAGCTGCTGCTTCGTGATCTCATTCAGTTTAAGAATCTAAACTTTTGCTGAACGAGTAAAAACCTTTGATTTGCTTATTTGTTTATTTATAGTTTTATAATCATTACAGGAACACAACCTGCACACACACACACACACACACACACACCTGCTGCTGGTGTTTAACGTCTCCTTCATGTTTTGGTTTTATTTTGAAGTTTACAAGCAGCCAATCAGCAGCCTCGTTAGAGCTCAGTCCGAGCACGCTGCGAGCTGATTGGCTGCCTGATGCTGGTTAGATTTACTCATTTAGTGACCATAAACACATGAAATCAGACTTTAAAGGGATAGTTCAACATTTTGTCAAAATTTGCCAAAATGTTGAACTATCCCTTTAATATCCACATTAATGAGTTAATTAATAATGAAATGAATCCTCTGTCTCTCAGTCACAGGTACTTCACTCCTCCAGCCAGAAAGACCAGGAGCCACTGATGGACCCGGTCCTGCTGCCAACACCGCCAACCCAAGCTCCGCCTCCAGCCAACCCTCGCTCCAAGATCCCCGCCGACGCCAACGCCGCTGACTCCGCCCCCGAGGACAGAGGGGATGATGGGAAAAGACCGAGGAGGGAGGAGAACAAGAGAGAGGCGAAGGAGAAGAGAGGAGGAGCCGGAGGTCGATGCCTGAGGCCCCCCCAGCCCTCCAAGCTCCACCTCTTCCAGCCTCTGTCGCCCAAACCGCCAGACTCCGCCCCCACCGCCGCCGCCACCGCCGCTGCCCCGCCCCCGAAGACCAGGAAGCCCCGGCCGCTGTCGATGCCCCTCTACCCGGAGAGCAGCGCCTCCTCTGGGGGGAGGCTGAAGGCGCCGGCCTCCTCTTCCTCCTCTTCCTCCTCCCGCCTGCCCAAACCAAAGAGCCACTGACAAGGGGGCGTCGGCCTCTGAAAAAGGGGGCGTCGGCTTCTGAAAAAGGGGCGTCGCCTTTAACCAAGCTTCCTAACATGCAGCGACATGAAGTTTCCAGAAGCTTCCTGTTCTCATAGTTGAATCTGTTGATGTTTATTTAGTTTATTTATTTATTGATTATTTAATGGATGAATTGAGTTTCGGTCTAAAACACCAGTGCAGAGCTGGCGGTTGATTGGCTCGCTGTGTGTTAGGAACCTCGTCCACTGGTCCACATGTCCTGCACAGCACGGATCCTCCTCACCTGGTCCTTCACGGCTTCACCTGCTCATCGTCCACTTTCTCTGCAGGATCCAAACGCTCGTCACTGTTTCTTCTTCTTCTTCTGCTGCTGCTGCTGTGAATCAGAAAAACCTCCTGCAGCCTCCAGTCTGATCATCACTTTGTTCCTCCATACTTACTTTTATAAAACCTGTTTAAAGGAGGAGGAGGAGGAAGAGGAGGAAAAGGAGGAAGAGGAGGAAACATGTTGGAGTCGAGAGGTTTTTACAAACTGAACGCCGACGCCTCCTGAGATATTTATTTATTTATGTTTGGCTTGACGAGTGTTGGACATTTCACCGATTCATCACAGACGAGACTGTGGAGGTCCGAGGGCCGTGATTGGTCGGAGCTTGGATGTTTTCTGTGCTCTGATTGGAGCAGCAGGGAACACGCCCGCCCAGCCGCCGCCGCCGCCGCCGCCACCGCCGCTGCTGCTGCTGCTGCTGCTTGCTTTGATATAATTAACTTGTATATGCAAAAGAATATGCAACACAGTCGCGGGTTCGATCCCCACACACTGACGCTGCGTCCCGCCCACGTGCCCTCGAGCAGAGACAACGCTGAAAATATGCAAAAAAAAAACTAAACGAAAAACAAACTAAAAAGTGAAGTTAGTGTAGTTTCACATTTCACACAGGAGGAGGAATCTACAGACAATCTCACCGTCGCCTGAACGCCTCACACACACACACATGTAGATGAACTCCATTTCCCAGAATCCTCCTCTCCTCCTCTTTAGTTTCACTCCTGTAGCTCATCGTTAGCGTCACGTTAATCATCCGAGTGCGTGTCGTCATCAGGTGGATTAACGGCGGATTCACCAGGTGAAGGTCGTTCTGTCTTAACGATGATTCATTAATAAAGAAAACAGGAGTTAATCTGCCGCAGCCAATTAAAACCCTCCGCTGATGAAACAGCTGGAAACACCTGCATTTGGTTGAGATTCAGTTTAGAATCAAAGACTTATCGTCGTCGTCGTCACAGACACAAATTATTCTTCAATGTTTATTATTTTATGAAATATTTAAACTTCACAGCTTCAAGATGATGATGATGATGATGATGATGATGATGATGATGATGATGATGATGATGATGATGATGATGCACATCTGCAGAGCAGCTGGATACGATCTCATCTCCACCTGCGACGCTGTGGACGTGGTCGTTAATGTTCACGCCTCATTTTTATTTTATTTTTCTGTGTCTTATTTTGAAATGCGTACTGTAGTTTCTTATTTGTACTTTACGGTGGTTTTTCTCAGTGACGAGGTTTAACTTGATCAAATATTGTAAATTATTTAGTGAAGTCTGGAACAAAGTTCAACGCTGATGGAGTCGGTCACACGGTGAATTAGTCAAGATGTTCATTTCCACAGTTTTCCACAGTTTTTAATCATCACCTGACTCAACACACAGGAAGTCAACTCTTCCTGCACCGGTGTTTCACAATAAGAGTCTTCTAGACAATCAGAGATCAAGTTTTTGATCTGCCAGAGGACTTTTATTGTGAAATACCTGTGCAGGCAGTGTTGAATTTGTATTTACAGCGACAATCAAAGACGTCAAAGTAGAACAGAAAGAGGAGAGATGAGGCTTTGAACCTCCAAAACAGGAAGTAATAAAATCTGAAAGTCGTTTTCTTGCGGCTGCTTCAGGTCTGTGGAAATGTTCATTACCCAGAATTCATGTGGTGACAGGTGAACATGGAGGTGTTGTGTCTGGAAACAGAAGCTGCTGTCGATAAAGTTTCAGTCTCTGTATTTACGCGTATTTAAACAGACGTTAAATATCAGCTCAGTAGATAATCAATAATCAATCAATACTCACTCCTCATGTCTGTACAGTATCTGCAATATTATCCTCTCCGCTGCGTCCTGTTCTCACTCACTCACTCTCCTCGTCTCCGAGGGGAAATGCTCTTATTTTGAAAAACTTGAAGTACATGTGTTTTATTTTGACAGACTTCCTGCCGTTTCCTGTTTCCACCGGCTGGTTTTGCAGAATTTTGATTTTTGTGCAATAAACTCTGCAGAACTCAGTGTGTTACCTCGACACGCCGCCGCCGCCGCCGCCACGCTAACTCTTATTTATGTGACAAACTGTACAAAGTCTGATCCACTGTAATTATTATTATTATTATTATTATTATTATTATTGTTATTAACAATGAATCGTGAGCTTGTAAAGCGTCTCAGTCTGAAAATGCACTTTAAATGAAATGATGTGGGGCTTCGTTCAGAGACGACAACAAAAAAACGTCTCGACTGCTGCAACTTTCATTCTTTGTTTAGTTTAGTTTCTGGACTCGCGCTGCGTTCAAGTCCAACGGAAACAACCAACATCACGTCTTTGATTCAACATCCAATAATTTCACTTTCCAAAACAAATAAATATTTGTCGTGTCACATCTTTTCATGATCCTGTAAACACAGACGATCACAGCGTCCTGAATTCCCACGTGAAGTGAATGCAGCGTTGGTCCAGGCGTCGGCTCAGCTCGTCTCTCATTGGCTGATACAAGAATTTAAAGCAACAACAACGTAACCTGCTGAATGTCTCCTCCTCACCTGTGGACGCAGGTGCAGAAGGTTTCATTATCCTCCGTTATGATTGGCCGATACAGCCCCGCCCCCCCCCCCCCTGGTTGGTTGCTCATTGGTTAATGTTCATGGTCTTCTGTCATTGGCTGTGACGTCTCTGATGCTGCTGAGAAGCCGAACGCTGAAATAAAGATCATAAACACACCAGCTGAGTGTATTGGTGTTTTCTTTCTTGGTTGTCAAGGTAACCTGCTCCTCCTCACAAAGCAGCCGTTTGATTGGTTGATGAGATGAACTGAGTTTAAATAACACGATGAAGAAGAAACTCATCGTCACCTACCAGCAGATCATGAGGGACTTTTACTGTGAAACATTTTTACAGGAAGTAGAAACGACTGGGGTTAAATAGTGAATATAAACTAATAATATATAATTAAAAAATAATAATAGGTGATAACCTTCATTCATTTTCATACACACATGATTGAGGATAATATTCATCACAACAGGAAATAAAGACAATTTAAATATCTGAAAAATAAATAAAACATTATATTAGGATTGCCTTCATCCTGACAGAGTCTGTAGTTTAGTCACAACCAGATGACCTTTGACCTCCAGTGGCTCCTGTACAAGATGTTCACCTTCCTCCTCCTCATCCTCCTCTTCCTCCTCCTCCTCTTCCTCCTCCTCCTCCTCCTCCTCTTCCTCCCTCACCTCTCTCCTCCTCCTCCTCCTCCTCCTCTTCCTCCTCCTCTTCTTCCTCCTCCTCCTCTGTGTCAATGATCCCTTCATTTCTCTCACCTCCTATCGGCCGCTGGACGTTTTCATTTCAGGAGAATTAGGGAAGGACGGACTGTGATGATGATGATGATGATGAGGAGGAGGAGGAGGAGGAGGAGGAGGAGGAGGAGGAGGAAGACGATGCTGCTCCTGAGAGATAAGGCCATGATGAGGCAGGAAGACGAACCTCCTCCTCCAGTTTAAACTGTGTCCTGAGCCTCGTCAGCCATTTTTAGCCCAAACGAACAGTTTTCTATTAAAATGATCTTTTATTATGACAATGACATCATCATCATCATCATCAGGTCTGTACGTTCCTGCCTGTGAGTAAATGTGTTTTTAATGAATAGAGCTGATGAGTCGTACTCAGTTAATGATGATTATTACAAACAAATACAGCTGATTTTTTTGTCGTTGTTTGTGTTAAAGCTCCTTCAAAATAAAGGTAGATGTTTGTGTTAAAGCTCCTTCAAAATAAAGGTAGATGTTTGTGTTAAAGCTCCTTCAAAATAAAGGTAGATGTTTGTGTTAAAGCTCCTTCAAAATAAAGGTAGATGTTTGTGTTAAAGCTCCTTCAAAATAAAGGTAGATGTTTATGTTAAAGCTCCTTCAAAATAAAGGTAGATGTTTGTATCAAAGCCTCAGTCCACAGAGAAATGCACACAGCGTGTATTCAGAAACTGAGCCGTCAGGACTTCCTGTCACTTTGTGATGTCACAACTAAGGGCAGATTTATGATGTCAGATTGTTATACATGTATTAGATTTTATTATTATAATAGTGTTTTTTGTAAAGCTAATAATAAGAGAAGTGTTCAACAAACTGATGCAGACGTTGCTCCAACATCTGTTTTGTTTTTGTTTGTTGTTGTTTAGTTTAGTTGAAAGAAACGGTCGCATCCTCCAATCAGATCACAGCGTTGAGTTTGACAAGTACAGGAAGTTTAACGTTGGTGCTCACAAGTACAGCAATGCTACTGTGTGTGTGTGTGTGTGTGTGTGTGTGTGTGTGTGTGTGTGTGTGTGTGTGTGTGTGTGTGTGTGTGTGTGTGTGTGTGTGTGTGTGTGTGTGTGTGTGTGTGTGTGTGAGAGAGAGAGCTCACAGACACACATCTTTATTTGAGGGTGTATCCGTCATTACTCTGTCTCATCAGGCAGGTAAAGAGCCACAGCACAGTGTGTGTGTGTGTGTGTGTGTGTGTGTGTGTGTGTGTGTGTGTGTGTGTGTGTGTGTGGATAAGATTGATGAGAGTTCATCAGTTCCTGGCGATCACTAAACTTTCTTTTCATTTCTTGCCGACTCTGACTGCGGTCATTCATCATCCTCTCCCCCCCCCCCCCCCCCCCCATCCCTCGTCTCTATCTCTCTGTCTATATTTAAACATGCAGGTCATCTCCAAACGTCCAGGTGAGCCCCCCCCCCCCCGAGGCCACGACCCCCCTCCCCTCCCCTCCAACGACTCAGTCAAACTCGAGCTGCAGTTCCTCTCCTGACCACTAGAGTGAATACCGATTCTCCAAATATGGTCAAAGAGGAAGGGACTGCCCCTCCTCTTTGACCATATTTGGATGAGCTGAGTGTTGGGGGTGGGCGGAGTCACAGACTTTATGACATCATTACAGTGGTGCATATACACTGATCCGAGGGGTCGGCGGTTCGATTCCCGACTCCTCCAGGCCACATGTTTTTTATTATTGGAGCAATGAATGAATTAAAATGTGAACAAAACAAACAAAAAGATGATTTAGTGGTTGTGAAGTTTTTGACAGATTCAAATAAATGGAACTTGGACTCTGATAAGTGAAGAATAAATAAATAAATAATCATAATTAAAGAATAAAAATAAACCAATTAGTACTATTTTGTCAACCAGGCTGTTATCACAGTTTTCCCACTGTTTTCTGTCATATTTTATTAGATATTCACATTTTTTGTCATGAGATTTTTTATTATGATTATCCCTGTTTTTAATATTGATGGGATGTAAATGCTAATGATTATCATTGTTGAATATATCTTTAATTTATTCATTTTTTAAATTTGATTTCATTCCTACATGTAGGCTACACAACACCATGCACAATCCTTCAATTTGTCTTTTTAAGTTGTTTTTTGTTGTTGTTGTTGTTTACATGTTTGCACATTATGTGTCATGATGTGTTTTTATTCTGCTGAGTCATTAATAATCACAATAAAAGGTTAAATGTGAATGTACTGATCAGATGTTACACACTCTCCTCTGTGTGAGCAGCGTTCACTGCAGCCTCAGGAGGAGGTTGTTAGCTGTTACAACAGTTGACCTCTGACCTCCGAGCCGCACGCCGCCCCTCCGTCCAATCAGCAGCAGCGCTGGACCTCCGCTCTCGGAGGTGAAGAGCTTTGTTCTTCCTGCACCTGCAGATGAGGAGATGAACCCGGAGCCTCGGAGGCATCGACAGCAGGAAATAGAGCAGGAGACGACGGCCCCAGTCAATTTATTTCACCTGGAACATGAAGGAAAGCCGGCGGCCATGTTTTATCGGAGCGAGGGAGGGGGGGGGGGGAGGGGGCTGGTGTCCATAAATTAGATGGTGCAGGAGAGCGAGGAGCTGCAGGAGATGGAGTCAGGAAGAGTAGGCAGGTAATGAAGTGAGGAGGTGGGGGAGTGGAGGGGGCGGGGGGGGGTCGCTCCATTGTTTCTTGTTAAACCTCCAACATCCCATAATTCAGGCCTCCGGGGGGCGACGGGCAGCTCTGACTCGACAGAGACGATGCTGCAGGTAGTTGAGTGGCTGCTGCAGCTGATTGGCTCACAGCCTGGGGGGGGGCGAGGGGGGGGGGCGAGGGGGGGGGTGTTTACTGATTAGCTCGTTGGGCTCGTTTGTCGCCTTAGTGACCAATGAGAGGCCTGGGATGCAGCTGGAGGTGATTAGCTGAGACACACCTGGTCAGTACGGTGGCCCTGAAGGCTCACCTCACACACAGACAGACACACAACATCGGTAACACAACAGGAAGTGACCGGACTGGGGTGTGACACGTTGTGACATCACGTGCAACTGATCATAACTTCAAACGGCCGTCAGACTGGAACATGAGGACGATTAGTTACAAAAAGAAAAGAAAGAAAAACCAAATGCAGCAAAAATCCTAAAAGCTGTTGTGTTTTGTCTTGAGGGCGATCAGCCAGGAATTACATGTTCACACACACACACACACACACACACACACACACACACAGAGCTGACAATGAGTATGAATGGCTTTTTTAAAACGTCTTTTAGTCCAAAGGAGCTGCAGCTCAGCTCGACGCGCATGCAGACACACAAAGAGCTGAAATCACTGAGCTATTGATGGAGGAAAGCTGCTCACATTGTTCCAACCAATCAATCTGAGAGCTGTTGATGGGAGTCGAACCGGAGAACAGAGGAGAAACAAAGGAGGAGAGAGAGTCATGGAGATGAAGTGGTGTTTGCTGCTTCAGGGGAGAAGAGAACAAACAGAAACATGATTTAGTTCTGCAGCAGTTTGACTTGAAACGCCTCATGTTCTCCTCTCATATCAAGAAAACAGGAACATCTACCTTTATTTTGAAGGAGCTTTAACACAAACATCTACCTTTATTTTGAAGGAGCTTTAACACAAACATCTACCTTTATTTTGAAGGAGCTTTAACACAAACATCTACCTTTATTTTGAAGGAGCTTTACAGTTTTTCTCAATCGCTTTGGTGCTGTTCTCAGATCAGAATGAAGGTTCTCATAACTATTAGTTCAACCTCCACAACATGTAGTCATTTGTGCACATCATCGTAGCAGTTTCTCCTTCCTCTGAACAAATTGCAAATGCTTCTGGACATGAATCAACTGCTTTCATACAATTCTCTACTATTTTATAACATTATCATTTGCTTATGTCACGTCAGTCAAAATGAACTATACTTTTCAACACTGAATAGTCTTTCCCTGAAAAACTAATAGTCCTCATTTCATTGCTTCAGTCATCACATACAAAATTGTTGAACTAGTTTTCAAAATCTGTCAAACTCATTGTAAATGTTGGGAGAAGCACTGTATTCTAGCATTTCAGGAAGAACAGGTATGCAGAGCGTTGGACAGTAATTCAGCACTAAACAATCTGCACTGCTCATTGTGTCAGGTTTTACTGTCAGATACAGTGGGACAATCTTTTTTTTTAAAATTTACTGTACATTTAGACTTTCGGCTTCACTAGAGACCAGATTTACGTAAAGTTGTACTCAAAGACTGTTTCTTATGTTTGTTGTAGATGACAGTGATTGGATGCTGTGAACAAATCAGAATTGCAAAGAGCATATGCAGTAAAAATGTGAAACATACATATTCAGTATTAGTTACTCCATCACTGTACTGTGGCTGTACAAGTAGTTTATAGTGCTGTCTTGAGCATTTTCAGGTAGTATCATTACTTTTTGCATTGGAAAACACAGAGAATAAAGTGTCATAATGAAAACATGACAAAGCCATTTGACTATCATGCTCATAAACGATGATGGCAAGACTTCTCATTTTGACGACACTGACAGTTTCACTGACACAAGTACTTGTTTTTGAGGGATGGACAATCCATTTTGAGCAAGTGACGCACTTTTGCAGGTTGTCCACTAGGTTTTGCAGTTTGCAACAATTGTTTTGAGAAATGCACTAACTGTTGTGCAAATGTTAATAGTGAGGTGAGAATAGCACCAAAGCGATTGAGAAAAACTGTAACACAAACATCCACCTTTATTTTGAAGGAGCTTTAACACAAACATCTACCTTTATTTTGAAGGAGCTTTAACACAAACATCTACCTTTATTTTGAAGGAGCTTTAACACAAACATCTACCTTTATTTTGAAGGAGTTTTAACACAAACATCTACCTTTATTTTGAAGGAGTTTTAACACAAACATCTAGCTTTATTTTGAAGGAGCTTTAACACAAACATCTACCTTTATTTTGAAGGAGCTTTAACACAAACATCTACCTTTATTTTGAAGGAGCTTTAACACAAACATCTACCTTTATTTTGAAGGAGCTTTAACACAAACATCTACCTTTATTTTGAAGGAGCTTTAATACAAACATCTACCTTTATTTTGAAGGAGCTTTAATACAAACATCAACCTTTATTTTGAAGGAGCTTTAACACAAACATCTACCTTTATTTTGAAGGAGCTTTAACACAAACATCTACCTTTATTTTGAAGGAGCTTTAACACAAACATCTACCTTTATTTTGAAGGAGCTTTAATACAAACATCAACCTTTATTTTGAAGGAGCTTTAACACAAACATCTACCTTTATTTTGAAGGAGCTTTAACACAAACATCTACCTTTATTTTGAAGGAGTAAATCTGATCAGTCCATCAGGTGTATTGGTGACAGTAGAAGTGACTGTGATTGGTCGGTCAGACACCTGGACAGGTGATGTTTCTATAAACAGTGACAGGTTCAGGAAAATTCAATAAAGTCATGAAACCAGTTGAAAGATCAAAAACAGTGTGTGTGTGTGTGTGTGTGTGTGTGTGTGTGTGTGTGTGTGTGTGTGTGTGTGTGTGTGCGTGCGTGCGTGCGTGCGTGTGTGTGTGTGTGTGTGTGCTGCATCACTCAGAGTAAAGTTCCATGATTATAAATCACACCAGTGGTTTCCGTCTGTTTTAATAAGTGCACGCTGTGACAGCTCCATTAGTCTCTCTCTCTCTCTCTCTCTCTCTCTCTCTCTCTCTCTCTCTCTCTCTCTCTCTCTCTCTCTCTCTCTCTCTCTCTCTCTCTGCTTGATTCACTTCAGAAATTCATGTAAAAATAAATCAAAATGTAAAGAAACCCTGAAGTGACGTCCAGCTGGACGTCTCCTGCCCCGTCGCCACGGCAGCCACAGCTCTCAGAGAGACGAGCAGGAGGAGACGGAGGAGAGAGGATTCCCATTTACTTCACCAGGGATGTGATTAAGGTCACCGTGGTGATGCTCGCTGTAACCACGGCAACAGAGGATGGAGGTGCTGCACCGTGGTCCATACTGAAGAGCTAACTATGGGATGTTTCTACTGACCTGGAGGAGGGAGAGGAGACGTGGACATCATGGACTCAGAGTCCAACACTGATCAGTACTACAATACCCATAATGCACCTCCACTGCTGGAAACACATGAATTCATCCTAAACTCAGAGAATAGAATGAATAAACATATTGATTAAAAGTCACTAATTGCAGTTTGAGCCACAAGCAGGAAGTTTGAAATGCATCCTGGGAGTTGTAGTTGACTCCAGTTTGGTTCAAAATGGTGCAAAACAACAAAAATGATCCAGAGCAGAAAGTTTGGCGTGTGTTGTGTCGACTGACGCTGCTCAGGAATTCATCTTGTTCATCGTTGTCACTTTGTCTTTGTTTTGAATCTGAAAACAAGTTTATAAAACCACCACAGTGGTCGGAGTGTTGGAGCGTCGGAGCGTCGGTCTGATCTGGGAGGATCAGACCGATGGGAGGAAACTGGCGGCTCCTCCGGACTTTGAGCTGTGATGACGGCGTCTGTGGAGATAATAATAATATCAGATAATTGAATGGTTTGCTCGGTGTCATCGGGTCTGAACACGCTGCAGGTTTCACTTCCCAATCTCCACATCCAGGCCAGATGGAATCGGAGCGAAGGACGACGACATCAGAGCGTTCGTTACTGTCAAAAAGATGGAAGATGACGGAGGGAGAGAGAGGGAGAGAGAGAGAGAGGGAGACACCTGAGTCAGGTGGAGATTCACAGACTTTGATTGTCTTGAAGTTGAAGCATGTCATCTGTCATCAACCAGAGGTTACAGGACGGGGTCGGAGGCTCTGATCCCACAAGGTTGGATTCCAGAGAGCCTCCCTTCTCCCTGGAACCAGATCCAGGTCAGTGGTTCAACCGGCACTAGGACCCTGGAGCTGCTTCATTCAGGTGGAAACGGAGCAACAGTCGAAGGGTCTGGGACACGTTTTGCAGACGGTTTATTGAGCGTGTTATTAGTTTAGGTTAAAAACAATCATCCCGGGAATCTTTTCTCCTTCCCAGAAATGAATGGACGGACCGTTTCCTGGGATGTTTGTGGTGTCGTTCAGAGGAAAACCGTCTGGAATCGGCGGGAAAACGTTTGTGAGGCCGAGACGAAGCTGAGACTGGGCTTCAGGCCGTGATGGTCACACCTCAACAACAAAGGAGCGCTGACAGGTGAAATCATGTGTCTTCGTAGTAGTTTAGAGATTTTATCCATAAAAAAAAGAAAAGAAATGGTGAAAAAAAAAAGAAAATCAAAGTTTGTCTTTAGTTTCTTTGTATTTCTGGGATGTGAAGCCGCTGTTAGACTTTACAGAGTCTTTATTGATTGATCGACACAAACACTTTGCAGAGGTTGAGCTGACTGTGAATCTGCACTTGATGGAAATCTTAAAAAGGACGTGTTTGGGTTAAACGTTCCAGAGGGAGGCGGGCGCTCCGGTTCTGGACTCACAGCCTCCATCAGGTCGATGGAGCCTCCGGTTCATCTTGTTGCGTCTGGTCTCAGATCAGATCCTGAGCTCAACAGAAACGTATCTGGAGCCAGAAGTTGATCCAGACACTGAAAGAAAGAAAGAAAGAAAGAAAAGCAGCGGACTGCTCCTTTAACCCTGCAGCTGTGACATGAATTCACGACGGCAGCATCGACCTTGTCTTCGTCCTCGGGCTGTGAACATTTAATATGAAGTCAACAGAAGCATATGCTGCTTTACAAGCAGAGGACACACCTGGACAGCAGGAGAGGCCCCCCCCCCCCCCCTCTCCCCCCCCACCAGGGACAGATAGAGACGTACGGAGCGACGGCGTGGAGCCTTTTAATTAACCACGGAAACAGGAAGCGTTGATGTTATTATTACTACTGGTGCTTTGACAGGAGAATTATTCAGACAGTAACATCGATAACAACAGACCTGAACGCAGCAGAGAGAGAAGAGACAGAAGGAGAAACAGAACATCCTCCTCCCTCCACCTGCCTGACGGGGTCCAGCATTAGTGACATCACTTCCTGCCGCCAGGTGTGCAGGACGGCGTTGGAGCCGTGGGTGATAATAACAGGAGCCGTTAGTGGCGTTAAAGCTGCAGCAGGAGGGGGAGACTCAGGTGGTCAGAGTCAAACGTGAGTCAGAAAACAACTGATCACTGCTGATAATGACACAGTTAATGAACCCAGGAAGAAGCCGGTTCTGCAGGTGACACTAAGGTCAACGATGTCCACATGAATACGACTGGAGTTCAGAGGCAACGTGAAGCCTTTTACTGTCTGGCTGAGCTTTATTGTGGAGGGACAGCAGAGATGGTGACATCACCAGGAAGGTGTTTCAGGTTCTCTCTCTCTCTCTGTTCTCCACCTCCTCCTGTCATGTGTGTTCATACGGAGCTGCAGCTTCTCTGCTGACGCTGCAGCTTCTTTCTACTCGGCTCATTTTTTCCCACATGTTCGACTCCCGAGTCTCAAAGAGACGTCCTGTCTCTTTAAAACAGGAGCAGACCTTCCACCTTGCTGCTCGTTTCTCTGCTGATTTGTGTTAAATCAACTGAATCTGGTTTTGTGTTGTTGTTTTTACCTACAGAACCTGCCTGCGCTGGGGTCTGAGGGAAGACATCGATCTCACCTGCTGGAGGCAGGAACAGGAATAGAGAAACATGAAGAGCGTCAGATCCAGATAGAGAGATGGATTTGGAGAGGAGGGAGTAATATTTCCTTTCATTGATCTCCCATTTGTATTCAGCACTACTTTTAGCCGCCAGCAGCAGCAGCAGCAGCGGCAGCAGCAGCCGCGGTGGTGGTGGTGTGATGGTGGTGTGATGGTGGTGTGATGGTGGTGTGATGGTGTGATGGTGTGATGGTGGTGGAAACGCTGCAGCCTCGTTACAACATGGGATGAAGGTCTGGGGGGAACAAATGAGGAAGAGGACGATGAAGACGAGCAGGAATGAAGCCAACAATCCTGGTTTATACTTCTTGAAGTTTTCATGTAAACGTGTGAGAGTGTGTGTGTAGAGGAACACACAGCAACATGCAGAGAACACATGTCAACATGCACACAACGACTGCAGCAGCGTTACGCAACGTTACGCAACACGTGTGCAACAAGCTGCTGCTGAACGCGGCATCGCATCCTGAACAAACACAGATGAACTCAGTTCTTTATTGAACCTTCGCTGCAGCTCTTTGATCAAACACTAATGAACCTCTTTATGAGCTGATAATAGGCCGGCGTTGTTTACAGCTTGTTACACGGTGGCCGAGAACAAATAAATCAATTAATGTAAATTATTAATGCTGGAATTACGGTGGCCCTGAGGGCTCAACACTAAACACACTGCATTAAGAAAAACACACAGGAAGAGCTGCAAATTCACAAAACAACCTGGAAATAAAACACAACAGGAAGTGTTTCAGACTTTTCACATATCAAAATGACGGCTCTCAAAAACTGATTACTTTTTTCTGAATGGATGAATCGATCGTCTTTGTCTTTGTCTGAATTACACTGAGGTTTTATCTCCAAATCGTCCCGTGTCTCTGCGTTGACTAGAAACCGTCTCCATCCTCCATCGTTGTCTCTGCAGCCTCCAGTGAAGCCGGTCGGACACGTGGATGCGGCGCCGTGAGCAGGTTACTGTTACCTAGAGACCTGCTTTACGAGCGCAGTCACTGTGGTTAAATCTACCAGGGTCTGATTTACACATTTCCTGCAGGTTGAAGGTTTATTTTCAGTTCCAGTCAATCTCGGCCCTTAAAGCCGATCTCCCTGCAGCGGTGGATAAATAACAGCAGCAGCTCCAGTTACAACCAGGACATCCATTCTGCTGCTTTATGGTCAAACCGCTGGACGTTTACTGGTCTTTCATATTGTGGATTCATCGGAGGGAAATAAAAAGCACAGTTTGAGCTGCTCGCCGCTGCTCGCCGCAGTCGCAGCCTCTGGGTTTTCTCTCCATCTTTTTTCTCATGTTTTTCTCCAACAAATGTCACTTTGGGTTTTAGTGCAGATCAGAGTCACAGACAGTAAAAACAGATCTGAGCTCAGCTGCGTCCACCGGATGGCGACGTAAAAACACAGTGAAGATGCTGATGCTGTTTACAAAGGTATTTTCAGTGTTTTCTGCTCCAAGTCTTAATATTTACATCCAGTAAAGGTCAGGAGGAGCTGCAGCGTCTGAACCTCGTCTCAATATAAAACCTGAAAACGACCCCTGATGGAGACACCGGCCACAGGTGGACTCGCCTTTACTTCCATTAAAAGCTGTTTTTCTTTGGGGAGTGGAGGTCCTGAGGACAGAAGGTCCCGTATGTGGTTGTTCCAGAGGTTAGACAGGACCTGGAAGCTGCATAAATATAAACAATAATCCTCTGCGTTCACATCTTAGCTGCTGCACTGTCATCTCTAGCCACAATATTTCAATCAATTGTCATTTTAAAGTCTGCATGAAGTCATTACCTTCATTCTGAATCGTCTCCAGATGTGTCAGCCAGATGTTCAGATACATGTGGTGAAGATAATATCCACAGTTTCAACCATGTGACTGTTTAAAACCTGCCTCTAGGGTCTGAACATTTCACTTCATTAAGGCTCATCCCACTTCAACTCAACAGGATCACAGATTAGAAAACGTTTTTAAAAGCTACAGGAAATAAAGAATTAAAGAGCTGGATTCAGATGGATACGATCCGTTGGTCTGAGTTACAGGTTTGGATCTGAACAGATGAAACCTCCTCCTTTATGATCAAAGAGCGACACAGAAACATCAGGTAACTTTGTCACAGTGTCAGCAGCAGCAGCAACACATGCTTCTCAGCTGGAGCTCATTACGGCTCATTAATGTAAAACTTGAGTTTTGTTTAAAAGGTGCTGAGTGGACTCAAACCCACAGACTGTTTATGACCAAGATATTGTTGTGGAGTTGGATGAGGGGTGAAACGTCTCCAGCTCCACTGGGATGAGACGACCTGGACGACTGAGATCCTTCATTACGACCAAGATGCATCACTCTGGAGCGTCTCTCAAAGACGGTTCACAGTAATCTGTGTCAATGGGCTCGATGCACGGCTCCACTACTTCCTGAATTTAAGGCAGGACCATTGTGACGACTCAGACACTCCTGGATTCATCAGTTTGTCGGATAATGTAAGACAGGAAATGAAGGACCTGCCTTAAATTCAGGAAGTAGTGGAGCTGTGCATAGAGCCCATGATTCAGGTTGTGATGAGAACAAAACAGCAGCTCGCGTTGTGGTCGTAACCCTCCGCCACGTAGACTAGTTCCAGGTTACACACCTCCGTGGTCATGAGTTAGGGTTACTTGACCTTTGACCTTTGATCACCAAACTCTCATCATTCATCGCTGAGTGCAGGTGATGAATGTTTTTGCTGAATTAGTTGAAAATAAGCAACAGTGTAATCGAGACATCATGTCCAGGAGGAAGAGACGGAAAGACAACATGGCCGCCGCTCTGGAGGGACGATCAGCGCTGCCATCAGCCAGTGGTGGACATAAAATCAAAATCAGTTTATTGTTGTTGTTGTTGTGTGTTTAGATATTTTTTTAACCTGAAACACAGGTTGTGGACCAATCAGTGAGTGATCACTGATCAGCGATCGGCGCCGTAGCGTTGGTGACGGCCACACAGAGAAAACATGAAGACATAACGAGCTGCAGGAGCAGAGACGTGACGTCACCTCCACAGCAGCCTTTTAAC
The DNA here is from genome assembly GCA_030347415.2 of Decapterus maruadsi. NCBI lineage: Eukaryota > Metazoa > Chordata > Actinopteri > Carangiformes > Carangidae > Decapterus > Decapterus maruadsi. Next base: position 868,649 of record CM064888.1, read on the forward strand.
TGGTTTCAGCTCATTACACACACACACACACACACACACACACACACACACACACACACACACACGCTGTTAAACCACCAGAGAGCTGTTCACATCTGAGAGCCGGTGAATATTCAGGCTCTTGTCTTTCTTTTCTTTTCCGACGCCACCGCTGGGAGACGCATCAGAGCAGAAACCTCTGACAGTAAATGTTAGACAACGTCACCGTTCTTCAGATCCTCTAATGAAGCTCCGCCGCCGCCGCCGCCGCCGCCGCCGCCTCTCAGCGCGTAACGAGCTGCAGCAGGAAATAAAACACACTCACACCCGGAAACGTCCACTTCTATTCTCCAGGCGTCGACTCCGCGCTCCGCGCTCGTTTCTCATTTCAGAGCTCAGGCCTTTTCCACGTCTGCTCGCAGGTAATGTTTGGCGCCTCCGGGGACCCGTAGTCGCCGCCGTTACACAGCGCTTGTTTATTTTTTGTAGTTGAGGGTCAAACTTTTGATGAAGAGAATCTGTGTAGGTTTGCAGAAAGAGACAGAAATGTTTTTGTCGACGGCAGCGGTTGATAATTCCCATAATCCCTCGACCGCTTCCTGTGTTTTACCAGACAATTTAGCAGAATTAGACGTGGACTCTTTGGCCACGGCAGCAGAAATAAAACCCATAAAGCTGCTGCAGCATCGAGAGGAGGATATTAACATACAACACACACACTGAGGACTGGAGGAAAAACTAGAAAAAGCATTTCCAACAATGGAAATGGTGTGAATGCTGAAAGCAATGCTGAATGATCTGAAGACATTATTGAAACAATGCTGGATGAAGGTAAAGGTACTTTATTAGTCACATATACAGGTGTACAGGTGAAACTCCTTCTCTGCATTTAACCCATCCCTGAGGAGCAGTGGGCAGCCACGGTGCGGCGCCCGGGGACCAACTCCAGATTTAAGCCAGTGCTCTGGTCAGGGGCGCTGACTGGAGGATTAGCTAACATGTATTGGTGGTGGGGGAAACCGGAGTACCTGGAGGAAACCCACGCAGACATGGACAGACACAATGAGCTGAAGACATTGTTGAAAGAAAGAGAGAAACAAATCATAACATACAACAATGCTCAACATGGATTCGAACCCAACACCTTTGCATTTGTAGTCACTCATCTAATCAACTGAGCTACAGTTAGAGGTGTTGAAGAACTGTGTTGAAAGCAGTGTTGAGAGCAGTGTTGAACACAAACACCTGTAACCAAGCAAATCTAATCACTGTTTCTCTTAAAGGGGTCCTATTATGAAAATCCACTTTCTATAGTTTTGTAGTGGTCCTATGTGTTCCCGGGGCCTTTCTATGACGCCTGAAGGTGAAAAAAGTCTGTTCACTCCCTCAATTGATTTTTACACTTTTTTGAGATCGTGTCTCCAAACGGGCGAATTGAAAGTGCTGGCAGACTTGACGTCAGGATGTGTTGAACTCGAGTAACTCCACCTCCCGGTACTTCCTTATCCTCCCCCTGGGCAAGTCTGGAAAAAACAACCATTTCCAGAGACCATCGTCCGTTTGTCTTCATTTCATTTCGGGAGCAGTCAAAACGGTAGATGATCATTTTGAATCACTGACTGAAAAACAGCTCGTCATTAAAAATGAAACGGGTTTGGCGTGATCATTTCATCAGCGCTTGTTCCTCATCACGGAGTGAGAGACATGATCCTGATTTGAACGAGGAAGTCTCCTCTCATGGCACAAAACCTTATTCTCCGGTAACTTCTCATCAGTCCATAACAGTGTAGCTACAGTTTGTGCTGCTTTTTTTTTATTTGACAGTTTGATGGCATAGGAGCCACCATGTAGGCGATCTCCTTCTGTCACAGTAAAACATTAGTATTTTTTCAGACATGATGCAAGTCTCATAAACTTTTTTTTTTTTTTTTCGGAAATCAATACCCGACCCCTGCTGTCTCAATGTCAACATTGGCACATGTCTTGGAAAAACACCCTCTCCCCGTGACAGCTGTGGAGTGGACGTGGTTTCATAATCATTTGCATTTCAAGGTGCAGACACAGAAACAGCTCGTTCTCAGGAAGCTCTGGAGAGACACTTTTAGATTACTGAGATCTAGAGCTGCAGATTGATTTGGGGACAATACACTATGAATACAATATGCTTGGACAACTTAGAACCATCTGAAATAGATGAAAAATAGCATAATATGGGACCTTTAACGACCACCTGAAACCAATTGAAGGTGGCAGAGGGGAGCAAAATTTAACACAATATAACAATGCCAGGGCGAGATTCGAACCATCGAAAACATTTGCCAAGAATGTTTCCTTTGATCAAGAATGAAAGTCGGAGGTTGGAAGACGATCAGATCCCGTCGTAGATCCGATCATAAACGGTGATTCAGTGGCGTTATTCCCATCCCATGACCCGCCAGGCAGCGTCTGGGAAACTTAAACTAGGAAATGCTGAGCGAGTCGACCACTAGGCTAAATAATAACATCCACATCCACATTAATGACACTCTTTCAACTCCTGGGGGTCTCTTTATAGGTTTAACCCCTGCTCTAACGCACCATGACACCCAGTAGAACCCGGCGCTGCAGAGTTAGAGCATCTTTGTAGAAACGAGCCAACGGCCATCAAAAAGCCACTCATAGCCACAAATAATGCTCAGAACTGCACAAAACTTCATCAACAGTACAATTAGGTCCCATCCCATAATACAAGGCATCAAACACCTGCTAGCTTTGACTGGTTTCAACTGAACTGAGACCAAAACACAACTCCCCCTCTCTCCTCCTGGCTGCAGACAGCAGTATCGTTGCTATTTGCTGCAGTTGCTACACAGTGGAATGTCCCTTTAACAGTTGTATGTGTCTTTATCTCAGCAGTGAATGGACCGACATGGACCGACGGGTCTGAGACGCGTCCAGGCTCGTCTCCAGAGTCAGAACCCAAAGACAAAAACATCCACTTCACAACCTCCACCACCTGTCATCGACCTCGGAGCAGGAAGTAGCGAGGCGACCTCTCACTCTGACACAAAAAGCTGCGACGCTGATCACTTTCCTCTTTCTGCCGCCGCCGACAGGAAATCCATTAAACGCTGCAATCAGAGAGGAGAACGCTGAATATTGGAATACACTAACTCATCCTCGCCGCCATCGAGGCGCCGCCATCGAGGCGCCGCCATCGACAGCGCGCTCGACCATTGTGAGCTGCCACTGATCAGACAGACGGGTCAATTCACAGCCTGCGTCTCCACGTCACCTGATAATAAAACACTCTCTGACATCGTTATTCCAGCTGGAGACACACACACACACACACACACACACACACACACACACACACACACACACACACACACACACACACACACACACACACACACACACACACACACACACACAGAAAACTCAACTGTGTGAATTATTTTGATGTCTCCGTCCCTTGGAGACGCGTCTCCGCGTCCACATCTTTCAGAAACTCGGTCCGATGTGTTTTTGTTGATTGAAAAAGTTTCCAGAGAGACCGAAGTCTGAGAAGTTTAAATAAAGTTGTGTTGATTTGAACAGTGTTTGTCGGAGCAGCAGGAGATTTATACTATTGAAGAGTTTTGATGTGAAGTTTTTTTCCTTTTTAGAACTGAAGTCAATAACGATAAACTTAAAATAAAAATGAAAATGCTCTTGATTTATACTTTATAGTTTTAACAGTGATCATGCAGACTGATGACATCACATGTGCAGCAATCAATCAATCAAACGCCAGTCAATTAGTTGATTAGCATGCAATGGATCATTTTAATTAGCATGCATGAGCTGCATCACAAACGAATGTGTCTGTCCTCTGCAGCATTTCTGAGCTGCATCACAAACGAATGTGTCTGTTTTCCTCTTCAACTCTGCAGCCTCAGAGCAGCTGGGATGGCGAACGCACCCAACCACTGGGTTTAATCCTTCACCGAGCTCCGAACGCTGCAGCGCCGCCAGAGATTTATGTTTCATTGACGACTGATTGGAGAAAGATGACCCCTGAAACGGCTCCTTATTGGAAAAAAGAAACTTAATTATGTTCGATAAATGTCTTATTAACTAGTGTTCAAGTCAAGACCACGTGACCCGAGACCGAGACCAGACCACGACCAGAGCAACAGAGACAAAGTCCAAGGCCGAGACCGAACCGATGCAGAACATTTCAAGGCCATTTTTCATCAGATGAATAAATAATAAATATTTCAATTTGCCAGAGAATCGTGATCTCAATACTGAGCAAAGGAATCGTGATGTTTTCCAGCCCTGCTCTGCATCAGCAGCAACAACAACAACCATTACAGGCTGAGTGATGAATCCAGGCTCCACATGCAGCTGCAGATTTACCCATCATGCACTGTGTTCGGCGTGCGGAGGGCAGGGTTTTCAGGTTCAGCGTGGAGCCTTTAGGAATCAGAGCTACAACCCTCCAGAGGGCTTTTACTGAAACGCTGCTTGGTTCAGTGTTGCTGCTCGTCCTGCTTCACTATCACAACCTCCATCATCACAGTTTAGGCCGAGGTCTCCCGGGTTTTTATGGCTCTCGTATCAAAAATGAGAAACGCGCTCCTGCCGGGAAGGAAGTCGCACTCGTCTCCGTCAGGATGCGAAGCTGGCGGAGATTAAGGCCGACCCTTTAGCCCGGCCACGATGAAGAGCTCTTCAGCTGCGAGTCCGACTCCTCCGCCGCCGAGGTCGACTCTAAATTACACAAACCCTTCAGCGTGACTCGCTTCTCTTCTCCACAATCAAGAAATCCCTCCACCGTCGCCGCCGCCTGGACGTGACGCTCAGCTCCATCTGTGACTCTCTCTCTAACCTCCACCTGCCGTGAATAAAACCCACAGACACTCACTCACATATCTGAGCTCTCCATCTTCCACCTCTCTCTATCTGACTCTCACTTCCTCTGTAGCCGCCATCGTTCTGAGACACAGCAGCGTCTGGTTCCACTCTGACGGCTGCAGGAGACACAGATACACAGGTAAACCAGCACTAAATCACACCATCAGCTACTGTTTCAGCTGCTTTTGCATTTAGCAGAAGAATGTCAGTGTCTGTATTTATGACAGATGGAAAAAACTAATCCTGGCTTTAATCTGACTAGAACTAAAGTGCATGTAAACACGTTAGTCCTTCTCCAGATCCATGTGAAACACCCAGATGATGTGATTGGAAACACTGGATTGTTGTGAAGCATGCATGTGTGCAGAGAGCAGCAGAGAAACCAGCCTGAACCCGGCCCGTCTGGTCCCATGCATTGACCAAATCTTTGGTCGGGGGCCCCAGACTGCAGTACAATCTGACCAGTTTACCTTGTTTAATCCAACTATTTTGTTTGTATTATTCTAAATTTATGCAAAATGAAGCTCTTGCAATCTCAAACTGTGCAGCCGTACTAACGAGCATTACACACATCAGACCGTCAGATGATCGCTGCAGCCGTCGCTCGACAACAGCTCACCACAGCAGCTGCAGCTGCAGCCGGAGACGCTGTGACTACATCACTGTGTTGATGCTTCCTCTCAGTCACCACTGGATTGTTTGTATTTTCAATGCAAATAAAAACATAATTAACTGATTCTCATCCTCCGCCTGTTATTTTTAATAATAAACAGATCACATCTCCTCCAGTCAATTATCACCACGTCTGTGTGTGTGTGTGTGTGTGTGTACAAATCAAATGTGGTGCAACATGCAACAACATATTTATACTTGAGAAATAGATGTTTTCATTGCTGCAGAATGAAGAGTGTGGTGTAAAATGGCAGAGGAAGACAAACAGACGCCCGGAGGCCGAATCCGGCCCCTAACAAAAATAATTGGCCACCTGAGAGAGTTGGAGTTTTCCACTGTTGCAGCTCACATCCAAACTTTTAGATCAGAGCTCGTCATCCAGCACAGATATATAAATAAACCTCCACATCTTATTTGTCTTCCTCTGTTTGGACGGCTGTGGCTCACTGAGAAGACTCAGATAAAAACTCACAGATGAAGAATTGAACTGGTGAGAATAAAATACAATTCTTGATGTTTTTGTTCTCGGTCAAAGGTCAGAGGTCAGAGGTCAGCTGATGTCTGAAGTTAAAGGAGAGACAGAAGAAGAGGAAGAAAGAGAAAGAAGAAGGAGAAAAAGAAGAAAGAAGAGCACCTGAACCTTCGCTCATCCATCACCAAACCTGGACAAACAAGACGTCGGCCATAAACAGTGACAGGAAGTGCCGTGCAGGTGCAGAGAAACATCGTAATGGACACCTGAGCGTGGAGGACGGGAAGCCGGCAGGGTCATTTCAGGACTCATAAACCCAGAGGAGAGGAAGAGCCGGAGCAGAGCGGCCGTAAAGAGCCCAGAAGCCCAGAGCAGCAGCAGCAGCAGCAGCAGCAGCAGCAGCAGCAGGCGAGCTGTGTGGAGTTCAACCTGTGAGTCCTCAGTGATCACAGGAACAAAGGAGATGCTGTGTTTAATTAACTCAACACAAACTAACGACGCTGCTCCTCCAACGAACCAACAGTCGTAACATCAACATGATGATATGATATAAACTTTATCTGTACTGCACCTCTCTTCACTTTGCAAGAGGTTTGTGTAGATAAAATAAAGACAAGCAGAATAAATATCAATAGTATATCAAATACACAATCTGACAATTCATGTAAAACCTCTGATGCACGTTGCCTTCAGGGACAGTTTTTCATCATCAGTCTCTGTGTTTCCCTCTAAAACAACTCTGTGTGGTAACGTTGTGTTATTATCTCATAGCGTGGTGAATGTGCAGGTCACAACTTGTCCACCAGAGCGTTGTGGAGTTGTTGGATTGTGTATTTGATGAGTTTGATGAGGGAAACCAAGAAATCCCATGAGCCTCCGTAGCGTAGCTCTGAGCAGCTCACGGCTCTGCTCCGCCGTTCTAAAAATAGCTTGCACCGACAATTAAAGGTAATGAACCCATCTGAACATCCTGTGAAACCTTTGATAAAGGTAACGAGGACAGAGACGTCGCCATCGCCCTCCAACTCTGACCAAATAATGAATAAACTTGTACGAAAGTGTGACTAGGTCACACTGGTGACACTGTCTCTTTAAGAAATGTTCCTTTTTTCTACTCAGGCATAGTTCAGTCAGCTATAGGGGTCCTAATCCCACATGTTACCTGTTGAAGTCAGTCTGAGGGCCTGTCCCAATACGCACACTTGATCACACTTGCCCCACACGCTTGGCCACTTAATCCATGCTTGCACACTATATGTAAATATACGTACCGCCGGCAAAACGTCACCAAAGTGTGTGCGTAACCAAGCGCACTGAGTCAAGTGTGGAGAAATGGGACAGCCCCTGACCCTCCACCTGACTAAGTAGACAGCCTGTATGTGTTCATGACAAATGTAAGTTGTATTTCACCATCATTTCATGGATAATCTGCATATAATTGTGTTGTTTAGTAATGTTCCACTAATTCCTGTAACCTGTAGTAAGTTGTGAGACAGTTTTTCCTTATAATCTTTCAATACAGCCGTTTTAGCCTAGCCTAGCTGTGTTAGCATAGCCTAGCCGTGTTAGCCTAGCCTAGCTGTGTTAGCATAGCCTAGCCGTGTTAGCCACAGCCTATTTCCGTTAGCCATTTGTATTTTATGTGTGTAAGCTACATGCTACATGCTTACAAATCGCTGATATTCTTTTTCCTTTATTATTCTGCCCTTGTTAGTTGCTGTTGTTAACTTGGCAGATAGCTAACAGGGTTCACCAATAAACACCGAGCCAGCAGGTAAGTTTTGAGATGTTTACTGTAGAAACACTGTGAAACTGCAATACAAAGATAAAAAATAAAATGTTACATGTTGTTTGTCTTGTTCTTTAACATAAACAATTATCATACATGACGTAAATATTCATAAACAGGTTGAATTCTTAATGAACTGATCACAAGAATAATTAGCGATTAGCGGCGATTAGCTCAATGCTAACGTTACATTGAAAACGTCATTGACGAGCTAGCACATTAGCATCGCTTCGGTTTTAAAGTTTCCTCATACAAATAATGAACTGTTCCTAAATCTTCGACAGTTAAGCTCCACACAAGAACGACCAATACTTACAGACATATATGCCTCTCAGGGTACAGCTGAGAAAAAATGAATGTGTAAAAAATGAAAACAATAGCTTCACTCAAGCTTCCTGTCTGAGGAGAAGAACTAAGGCAAGTCTGAAGTGACACACAGAACATTAGAGTCCAGAATGCCCCTGTCTCTTAAAGGGGCGGCACACTCCCCGTCTGGTATGCTATGCTATACCACTATGACCCTTTAAGTAACAACACTACTTCAGAGGTCGGTCTTGAATACACCCTAGGGGAGCCACCTTTAACGACTCTCACTTCCACCTTACGGACCCTGTCGTCTTGACCGGGAAAGGTGTTTACCACAAGTCCTGTAGGCCATTCATTACGTTTGGCCTGGCTATCCTTTAGGAGCACGATATCTCCAACTTGCAAGTTAGGTTGGTCTGCTTGCCATTTTCTCCTTGGCTGGAGTGTTGCCAGGTACTCTTGGCGCCATCGTTTCCAGAATGAATCCGCGAGTCCCTGAACTTGTTTCCACTGACTCCGGTAGAGATCCTTAAGGTCGAGGTCTCCTGTAGGCGCTGACACAGAATCGACCTTTTGCGTTAAAAGCATCGCAGGAGTGAGTACGGTTGGCATGTCGGGATCTGACGACACAGGAACTATCGGCCGTGCATTCATTATGGCGACGACCTCCGCCATCAGCGTGACAAGAACTTCGTGCGTCAGACTGGGGGAATGCACCTTGAGCAGCATGCCATCTAAAATGCGCCGAGCAACCCCAATCATTCTTTCCCACACTCCCCCCATATGAGAAGAGTGTGGAAGATTAAAGTCCCAAGTACAGCCTTGGTCTTTGAGGTAAGACTGAAGCTCAGCGTTGTCTGATGTTATGCCGAGTTCTTTGCATGCGCCAACAAAGTTCGTCCCTCGGTCCGAACGAAAGAGCTTTGCTGGACCTCTGATGGCGATGAATCTTCTGAGCGCATTTATGAAGCTTGATGACGAGAGAGACTCTACTACCTCCACATGAACCGCTCTGGTAACCAAACAGGTGAACATGACGGCCCAGCGCTTGCTTTCTGAGAGACCCCCCCTGGTACGACGAGCACAGACAGACCATGGTCCGCAGGATTGTGTTCCGTGCTGACGAAGTGCCACTGTTCTGGCTGTGATGACTTCCTTATGCGCGCGACTCTGTTAGCGACGTACACATAGAATCTCCGGTTGGCGTTGTAGATATATCCGAGCACAACTCGAGAGTCAGTGTAAAACTTCACTGTGTGGATGTTGACGTCTAGCTCGTCCACTAACATGTCGGCTAGCTCGACTGCGAGCACGGCTGCACAAAGCTCCAGGCGAGGCACAGTATGGGAGTGGCGTGGTGCTAATTTAGATTTCCCCATACAGAATCCTACATGACTTTGTCCTCGATCGTCAACGGCTCTGAGGTAGGCCACCGCCGAGATGGCCGTCGTGGAGGCGTCGGAGAAGACACATAGTTCCCTCAGCTTGGTGGAGAGTAAGGAAACAGGTAGGTATGGTCTTGGTATGTGCAGTTGCTCAAGTGCCTTGAGTGATTCTTTCCAGGACTTCCACTGTTTCTCCTTTTCTGCAGGTATTGGGTCGTCCCATCCATATTGCTCAGTGCACAGTTCTCTGACTATGGCCTTGCCTTGTACTGTTATGGGAGCCACAAACCCCAACGGGTCGAATATGCTGTTGACTGTAGAGAGAATTCCCCTACGGGTGAATGGCTTCTCCTCTGTAGAGACAAGGAAGGTAAAGCTGTCAGTTTGAAGTTGCCAATTGAGGCCCAAACTTCTCTGCAGGGGCAAAGGATCCACACCCAGCTCCAGGTCTTTCAGCTCCTTAGCACGTTCGTCTGGTGGAAACGCTTCCATCACTGCATTGTCATTAGAGGCTATTTTATGCAGTCGTATGTTTGAGTCGGCTAACATTTCTTTTGTGTTTTTCAGGACTCGGATGGCGTCGTTGGAGGAGGAGAATGAGGTAAGTCCGTCGTCAACATAGAAGTTCCTTAGAACGAACTGTTTTGCCTCAGTGTCGTGTTCTTCCTGACTTTGCAGGGCAGCTCTTCTCAACCCGTATATGGCGACAGCGGGAGAAGGGCTGTTTCCAAATACGTGTACGGTCATGCGGTACTCCGTGACCTCCTTGGTCGGGTCGTTGTCCTCAAACCAGAGGAAACGTAAGAAGTCGCGATGGTCTGGGTGAACCTTGAAGCAATAGAACATTTGTTCTATATCCGCTGCCACCGCCACGAGTTCCTTACGGAAGCGAGTGAGGACTCCCAAAAGCGTGTTATTTAGGTCAGGGCCGCTCAACAGGACGTCGTTCAGGGAGACGCCCTCATGCTTGGCACTGGAGTCAAACACTGCTCGCACCTGACCCGGCTTGCGCGGATGATAAACTCCAAAAATTGGTAAGTACCAACACTCCTGCTCTCTGTTGAGTGGTGGGGCTGGTTCAGCATGACCTGCGTCGAAGATTTTTCTCATGAATGCAACCATGTGTTCTTTCATGTCCGGCTTTTTGGCGAGCATGTGGCGCAACGTCGAAAGGCGCTTGACTGCTTGAACTCGATTGTTGGGAAGTTTCTGCCTTGGTTCCCTGAAAGGTAGCGGCGCGACCCAACTGTTTGAGTCATCCATGAAGACTTCCTTGTCCATTATTTCCAGAAAAGCTTTGTCTTCCACAGACATGGCAGGCTTGTCGTCATGTGGTGTTTGCTGGAAGACTCCTTCACCAAGGCTATCTGTTTCGTCAAACAGGTCTTTCGGCGTGTTAGCCTTTAGAAGGTGAAAGCGATGTACTGGCACTTCGAGCTTTTCTTTGATGTGGAGACTGTTTGTACAAGGGTCAAACAGAGATGTACGTCCGTTGCTCAGCACGTTAGTGCGATAGACATTGACACGATCGGATTTATGGGCTCTTCCAAGGCAAACCTCTCCTACGATCACCCAGCCCAAGTCGAGACGCTGGGCGTAAGGAGCACTGTGGGGACCATTGCATTGTTCTCGAACCTTGTGTGCCCTTGGGACGTCTCGGCCGAGCAGGATGAGGATGGCTGCTGAGGGATCTAGAGCTGGAATCCTGTCCACAACCCGCTTGAGATGTGAATAGTGTCTGGCGATCTCCGGCGTGGGGATTTCAGACTTGTCATCTGGGAGCATATCACATTCGATTAATGTGGGAAGAGGGATTTGAGTCTTACCATCGAATGACTCCATGATGAAATTGTTGGCTCTCCGACCCATGGTTTCAATGGTTCCCGAGCACGTCTTCAAAGTGTATGCCGCTGTGCCCTCTGTAATCCCAAAGAGCTCGAAAAACTCTGTTCTTGCTAGGGACTTGTTGCTCTGCTCGTCGAGAACAGCATAAGCCTTGACTGCTCTTTCTCGTTGGCCAGCTGGGTAAACTCTGACAAGACAGATTTTGGAGCATGATCTTCCTCTGACAGTTGGCCCACAGATGTCAGTGCATTTTGATGTGACAGTTTCAGCGGCTCCTTCCTCTTGCTCCCCGCCTTGATCTCTCGTGGTTGCGGAGATCTCAGCCATCCATGGAGCCGGCCCTGGATGTAGTGCAGTGGGGTGTCTCTCACTCCGGCATTCTCTGCACTGAACATTTTTACCACAGTCTTTGGCTAGGTGACTGGTTGATGCACAGCACCTATAGCAAATGTTTTTCTCTTTGAGGTAGGCTTTCCTCTCATCCAATGTTTTGCTCCTAAAACCACGGCACTTCCTAAGGGGGTGTGGTTTGTTGTGGAGTGGGCATTGCTTGTCTGGGTCAGCCATATTTTTCTCTGAGTGGTCGTTGTAGCTACTGTCTGAGTTCGCTGAGACCTCTGTCTTTTTGACAGAAACAGATGTTCTCACATTTGGCCGAAACAGATGCTCCGACTTCCCTATACTCCCACCACCTGTGAGAGCTGCGAAGCTTGGGTCGTTGAGCGTTTTGGCTTGATCACAAACAAACTTTGCGAAGAAGGCGAAAGGTGGGTATGATTTTTGATATTTTTCTTTGTAATGTGATGCAAGAGAGACCCACTTGTCGTGCAGGGAGTATGGCAGCTTTTGAACTATAGGAGTGATTCCACGAGATGTGTCCAGGTAGTTTAGACCAGGTAGGAATCCATCTGACCTGGCCGCTTCAAGCTCCATAAGAATGTCTCCCAGCTCTCTCAACCTTTGATTTTCTCTATTTGAGAGTTTTGGAAAATCATCCACCTTCTTGAGGAGTGCATTTTCGATAGCTTCCGGGGATCCATAACAATCTTCCAACCTTTGCCATACCATGCTCACCCCTGCTGCTGCATCGTGGATGTGGACTGCTCGTATCCTCTTTGCATGTTCGGATGATTTTGGTCCAAGCCATTTACACAGCAGGTCGAGCTCCTCTCTGTATGTCAAGTTTAAGTCAGCTGTAGAACTGTGGAAAGATTCCTTCCAGGCCCAGTAATTCTCAGCGCGGTCATCAAACCTTAACAGTCCGGAGCTTATCATCTCACGACGTATCAAGTACTTGGCCAGATCTGTTGTGGATGAAGAACTGGGCTCATTGGTTCTGGGAGGAGCATACATGCGTGGTTGAGGAGGTTGGTTGCTCCAACCGGCTTGTCTAGTATAGCGTGACTGTGATTGATAGCTGGACTTGCCTTTGGATGGATTTGAATCATACAGACGTTCTTGTTTCAGGATGCCAGTTCTGGTTGAGGTTTGCGGATTAGGATAATATGGAGTGGTGTCATCCTCACGTTTGAATGTTTGCTGAACAGGTAAGTCATAGTCACAGAGTTCGTAGTTGCTGATCTCGCTTGTCTCGTCTATACCTTTCCCCTTGCTGTTTGAAGCTGCCTCACCGCTGTCCATGGTTAGCTGGCGCGTTGGTGCTGGCGCGGGTTCGAGTGGCTTTGAGTCCTGATGAGGCTCAGGTCTTGGATCCTCCGTGTCCTTATCTTCAACATGTTCACTTTTTAGGCTAGCAAGATCTAGCTCGTCTTGCTCATCCTCGGCAGCTGCTTCCAGAACATCAGCTTCGGCAGCCGCAGCCGCGGCTACGCTCTCTAGCCTCAACACGTGCAGACTAGCTTCTAGCTCTGCTTTCTTTCTAGTAGCCTCAGCTGCAGCCTTTTGTTGCTGCTCTTCGATGTATGCTTTAGCTTTAATCACGTCTGCTTCTTTTTGTGCAAATGATGCTTGTGCGCGTGCAGCCTCCGCTTTTGCACGCGTCCTGGTTGCAATGGCACTGGCTGAGGAACGTTGGCTGGCGCGTGAGGTGTTGGAACAGACTGACCTCGTCTCCAGCGCGTCTTCTTTTTTGTCCATTGTGAAGCTTTGTTGACAGTTGAATCTTTGTGCTTCTATGAAGATCCACTTTTCTGTAGGAACCCCTTTCAGCGTATGTCTTTTCACTATTCTGCCCTTGTTAGTTGCTGTTGTTAACTTGGCAGATAGCTAACAGGGTTCACCAATAAACACCGAGCCAGCAGGTAAGTTTTGAGATGTTTACTGTAGAAACACTGTGAAACTGCAATACAAAGATAAAAAATAAAATGTTACATGTTGTTTGTCTTGTTCTTTAACATAAACAATTATCATACATGACGTAAATATTCATAAACAGGTTGAATTCTTAATGAACTGATCACAAGAATAATTAGCGATTAGCGGCGATTAGCTCAATGCTAACGTTACATTGAAAACGTCATTGACGAGCTAGCACATTAGCATCGCTTCGGTTTTAAAGTTTCCTCATACAAATAATGAACTGTTCCTAAATCTTCGACAGTTAAGCTCCACACAAGAACGACCAATACTTACAGACATATATGCCTCTCAGGGTACAGCTGAGAAAAAATGAATGTGTAAAAAATGAAAACAATAGCTTCACTCAAGCTTCCTGTCTGAGGAGAAGAACTAAGGCAAGTCTGAAGTGACACACAGAACATTAGAGTCCAGAATGCCCCTGTCTCTTAAAGGGGCGGCACATTTATTATTATTCTGTTTCAGAAACCATACAAACATACATACCTCTGTACCTACCTGTACTAACTGTACTCACCACTGAGGGTTTATTCTAACGACTCTGCAGCTCCACTTTCCACTAGTTACTAATGAATCTTGTTTTTCTTGCCGTCTTGGTCCACACAGCGTTCCTGTGGATGAGATGTAATTTTACAGTTGGACGGCTTCATTTCCACTTGATGGGAAACATTTCCCTCTCTATCTCTTTCTCTTTCTGCCGTCTCGTTTTCTCCGTCTGCAGGCCGAGGTGTTGACCTGCACCAACACACACACACACACACACACACACACACACACACACACACACACACACACACACGGCCTATGTCTAATGAACTGCCTGGTTTAATGAGCTGGGAGTACAGACGACCTAACGACTTCCTCCTTCCCACACTCAGCGGCTCTGATGTGACGCTCAGGACTCATCACACTGATATGAGGTCATACCTGTCACATCCCTCACTCACTCTGAAGGTACAAACTCAAACTCACACTCAGTCGGGTCTGGACAGGACAGGGTCAGGGTTAGAGAGGGGGCAACAAGACCATGACGACACACCACAACAGCTTTGTTGATCCAACATGGCGGCGGGCGCTTTACCTTCCAGCTCGGTGGAAGAGGAGGTGAGTGTGATCAGGAGGTGAGTGTGATCGGGAGGTGAGTGTGATCAGGAGGTGAGTGTGATCAGGAGGTGAGTGTGATCAGGAGGTGAGTGTGATCAGGAGGTGAGTGTGATCAGGAGGTGAGTGTGATCAGGAGGTGAGTGTGATCAGGAGGTGAGTGTGACCAGGAGGTGAGTGTGATCAGGAGGTGAGTGTGATCAGGAGGTGAGTGTGACCGGGAGGTGAGTGTGATGAGGAGGTGAGTGTGATCGGGAGGTGAGTGTGATCAGGAGGTGAGTGTGACCAGGAGGTGAGTGTGATGAGGAGGTGAGTGTGATGAGGAGGTGAGTGTGACCAGGAGGTGAGTGTGATCAGGAGGTGAGTGTGACCAGGAGGTGAGTGTGATCAGGAGGTGAGTGTGATCAGGAGGTGAGTGTGATCAGGAGGTGAGTGTGATGAGGAGGTGAGCGTGATCGGGAGGTGAGTGTGATCAGGAGGTGAGTGATCAGGAGGTGAGCGTGATCGGGAGGTGAGTGTGATCGGGAGGTGAGTGTGATCGGGAGGTGAGTGTGATCGGGAGGTGAGTGTGATCGGGAGGTGAGTGTGACCAGGAGGTGAGTGTGACCAGGAGGTGAGTGTGATCAGGAGGTGAGTGTGATCAGGAGGTGAGTGTGATCAGGAGGTGAGTGTGATCAGGAGGTGAGTGATCAGGAGGTGAGTGTGATCAGGAGGTGAGTGTGATCAGGAGGTGAGTGTGATCAGGAGGTGAGTGTGATCAGGAGGTGAGTGTGACCAGGAGGTGAGTGTGACCAGGAGGTGAGTGTGATCAGGAGGTGAGTGTGACCAGGAGGTGAGTGTGACCAGGAGGTGAGTGTGACCAGGAGGTGAGTGTGATCAGGAGGCGAGTGTGATCAGGAGGTGAGTGTGACCAGGAGGCGAGTGTGATCAGGAGGTGAGTGTGACCAGGAGGTGAGTCTGATCAGGAGGTGAGCGTGATCGGGAGGTGAGTGTGACCGGGAGGTGAGCGTGATCGGGAGGTGAGTGTGATCGGGAGGTGAGTGTGATCGGGAGGCGAGTGTGATCAGGAGGCGAGTGTGATCAGGAGGCGAGTGTGACCAGGAGGTGAGTGTGACCAGGAGGTGAGTGTGATCAGGAGGTGAGTGTGAGGTGAGTGTGATCAGGAGGTGAGTGTGATCAGGAGGTGAGTGTGATCAGGAGGTGAGCGTGATCAGGAGGTGAGTGTGAGGTGAGTGTGATCAGGAGGTGAGTGATCAGGAGGTGAGTGTGATCAGGAGGTGAGTGTGATCAGGAGGTGAGTGTGATCAGGAGGTGAGTGTGATCAGGAGGTGAGTGTGACCAGGAGGTGGTGAGTGTGATCAGGAGGTGAGTGTGACCAGGAGGTGAGTGTGATCAGGAGGTGAGTGTGACCAGGAGGTGAGTGTGATCAGGAGGTGAGTGAGATCAGGAGGTGAGTGTGACCAGGAGGTGAGTGTGATCAGGAGGTGAGTGTGACCAGGAGGTGAGTGTGATCAGGAGGTGAGTGTGATCAGGAGGCGAGTGTGATCAGGAGGTGAGTGTGATCGGGAGGCGAGTGTGATCAGGAGGTGAGTGTGATCAGGAGGCGAGTGTGATCAGGAGGTGAGCGTGATCAGGAGGTGAGTGTGATGAGGAGGTGAGTGTGACCAGGAGGCGAGTGTGATGAGGAGGTGAGTGTGACCAGGAGGTGAGTGTGATCAGGAGGTGAGCGTGATCAGGAGGTGAGTGTGATGAGGAGGTGAGTGTGATGAGGAGGTGAGTGTGATCAGGAGGTGAGTGTGATGAGGAGGTGAGTGTGATGAGGAGGTGAGTGTGATCAGGAGGTGAGTGTGATCAGGAGGTGAGTGTGATCAGGAGGTGAGTGTGATCAGGAGGTGAGTGTGATCAGGAGGTGAGTGTGACCAGGAGGTGAGTGTGATCAGGAGGTGAGTGTGATCAGGAGGTGAGTGTGATCAGGTGGTGAGTGTGACCAGGAGGCGAGTGTGATCAGGAGGCGAGTGTGATCAGGAGGCGAGTGTGATCAGGAGGTGAGTGTGATCAGGAGGTGAGTGTGATCAGGAGGTGAGTGTGATCAGGAGGTGGTGAGTGTGATCAGGAGGTGAGTGTGATCAGGAGGTGAGTGTGATCAGGAGGTGAGTGTGACCAGGAGGTGAGTGTGATCAGGAGGCGAGTGTGATCAGGAAGTGAGTGTGATCAGGTGGTGAGTGTGATCAGGAGGTGAGTGTGACCAGGAAGTGAGTGTGATCAGGAGGTGAGTGTGATCAGGAGGCGAGTGTGATCAGGAGGTGAGTGTGATCAGGAGGTGAGTGTGATCAGGAGGCGAGTGTGATCAGGAGGCGAGTGTGATCAGGAGGTGAGCGTGATCAGGAGGTGAGTGTGATGAGGAGGTGAGTGTGACCAGGAGGCGAGTGTGATGAGGAGGTGAGTGTGATCAGGAGGTGAGTGTGATGAGGAGGCGAGTGTGATCAGGAGGTGAGTGTGACCAGGAGGTGAGTGTGACCAGGAGGTGAGTGTGATCAGGAGGCGGAGAGAGGAAGCTCATTAATAATTCACAGTTTGTGAACTCCATGTTGTGTAGTTGTGTAGTTGTGTAGTCGTGTAGTTGTGTAGTCGTGTCCGTCGCAGCCGTCAGGACGAAGCTGCTGACAGCAGATTACTGACTGATGATTAGAACCACAGCGTCTCCGTCTGGTAATCACCTCCACGACGCCCGGCGCCGACCAACCAGAGTCTGAGGGAGTTAAACCTCCTGTCAGGAAGACAATAGCACATGAAGGAGGCGGCCGTCGGCATTCCGCAGCAGTCCGCCCATCTTCCCGCCGCCGTGTTTGACACGAGGACCATTGTGGAAGACAAATTGGGGTTAAAGGGCGAACCTCGGCGGGTTCCGGGGGGGTCAGAGAAATAAAGTCCTCCGACTGAAGCGTTGGCATTGTTCCCGCCGGCTGAACGCTGGATCAAAGTTCAGGCTGATGAAGCCGCGGGAGCAGCGCGGATTATTTCTTATCTTGTTTTGGAAATGAAGTGCGTGGAGACGGGCGTGCGAGGCGGAGACGGGCCAGAGGTCGCCACGGCTACTGAAATGACATTAATAATGCTGGACGCTGGCGGCGGCGTGTTGTCCGTCAGCGATGGAGGAACGAGAGGAACCCTGAAACTGACGAGGAAGGAGACGCGGAGGGAATTAAATATGTAGAGGCTTCGTCTTGGGCCGTTTCAGCAGGTGTTCACCAGGTGTTCACCAGGTGATGTCATCAGATCTGTGATGTCATCAGCTCTCACACACTATTAGCTCAAGTTAAATTCACATTGATGTTCCCAGAAACACAAACAGCTGATGTTAAACCAGAGCCTTTTTGTTATTCACACATTATGAAGCTGTGAACGTGTTTGTTGTGGCTTCAAGGCGACGGCACTCGAGGAGGTAAAGACAGGTATGATGTCATCTGATCCACAGAGGAACAGGAAGTGACTGACAGGACGTTCACTAGTGATCATGTTTATAGACTTTAAAGTGCTGAACAAGACAACATCCTACAGCTGGTATTTAACCCCGTCAGCACAGGTTGGTGGCAAGAAAAGCATGTGAATCCTTGAATTTCTGCATTAATTGGCCATTTAACGTGATCCGATCTACATCGAAGTCACAAGTATAAACAAACACAATGTGCTTGAGCTAATTCCACACAAACAATTATAATATTCCATGTATTTACTGAACATATCCACTAAAGATCCAGAGTGCTGGTGGAAGGAGGAAATGAACCCTTGGATTTAAAAATCAGAACATTTTCCTATTATTGTTGTGGAGCGGTAAAAAAAAAAAAAAAAAAGCAAAGCAGTTAATGCAGAAAACTAGGAAATTCCAAAGGGTTCACATACACATACATACACACCTGAACACAGTCACAGGTCTGACCCAACAGCTCTCTCCTCTTCATCCTTATATATTGGTTTCCATGGCAACAGGGAGGATGGAGGCTGAGTTGACCAGCAATGGCCCTGCAGTGTCGATGAACCATCCACCTGCAGTCACCTCATCACGGCCGAGGCTTTGATCCGTTCGGCCTCCGGGTCAAAGTTTCCCTTCTGTGACGTCACCGTGTCCTTGACCTTTGACCTTTTAGCCTGCGCCAAATCATCTCAACCACTTCATCCCCGAGTCCAGGTTAATGTTGGTGCCGTACCTGAAGGAGGTCCATCAGATTATCATCTCCTCTGAGGTGGTGAAGACAACATGGCCGCCGGCACCGTGTGAGGCTGCTTCATACCGGCTGCTCTGCTCAGAAAGGTTCAGTCGATGACATCATCGTCTCTGTCACGCAGGTGCACCAACTTCCTGTTGCACCTGGTCTCACTCAGTCCTTCGACCTCCCGGTTTGAATCCAGAGGGGATGAAAGCTTCCAGGTGGATCCACGGCTCCGCCTCCTGCTGAGAGGAAGTCAACCTGATGCAACACACGCTATAGGATCATCTGCTCTTTTCTTGTCCAGAGGAGTGTGTGTATGTATGTGTATGTATGTGTGTGTGTGTATGTCTGTTCAGACGTTTGACAAACTTTGACAGTTCAGTTTAGTGATTTTGAAGTCGTCTGTCTGCAGCTCTGCAGACTCATCTCCTCCCCGCTGGCTCTGCTCGTCCTCCTCATTCACAGCAGACAAAGCAAACAGCAGAGGCCTCTCCATCTTCCTCTTCTTTTACTGACTCTGTGTGACTTTCCCTCTCCTTCGCCCGTTCAATAAGCCAGTCACACAGGACGGCGTCCAGCTGCGCCACGCCTCGCACACCGACACACACCGCCTCTTACCTCTTTCTGGCTTTACGGCGGCGGCGCTCGGGCCAGAGGCTTTCATCCCTCATGTGGGAGCAGGAGGAGAAGAAACTACGTCTCTCGGGAGGTGAAGACTTTTCTGATATTTCTGTAAAGCTGCAGCTGCCAAGGACAAAACCCACAAACCACAACATGTTCCTGTGCAGACACCTGGACCTCACCTGGCTCTGCCTGGACCTGAACCCTTCAGATGAACGTTAGTGTCTGCATGTTAAAATCTGACATTTCCTGCACAACTCAGGAATATTCAGACGTTTAAGTCCAATGAGGCAACAAAGGAAAACATCACGTATGTTATTTATTACAAGTGCACTGTAATTATGCATCTGTAGTGTTGCTACAATGACAATTTAATAAATACGTTGTTCATCCAGGTTAATCCTTGTCTGTTGTCTCTGCCAAAGATCTGTTGTGAGGGAAGAAGCTCCACTCTGTAAGAAACAAGACAAGTGTTTTTGTGCAGAGTGAGATGTCTTTGTTCTGCTGTAGCATCGTTGTTCATCTAAAACACCAGAGAAGGGCTGTTAAACCAACAAGTTCTCAAAGCCCAAATCAAATAGTTTTAAATATCTGTGGAAACAGTGTCAGACAAAAAGCCTCATTGTTTCCCTGATGTTAGATAACAGCTTGTTTTTATGCATCAATCCACTCCACAAACGGCGTTGAGGAGAGATTCTCTGAGTGGAAACACAGTCACGGCGTGTTTCTCTGTGAATTGACAGGATTTATAGAAGCGTCGCTCTGATTTCACACCACTTCCCCGTTTTCCTCAAGTGGGAGAGAGAATCTCATTTAACACGACTCCAACCAACCAACCAACCACAAACAGCCTGAGTTAAAGGTCCGTATGTTTCCTAATGCCACACTGTGGTCAGACGTCTCTCCGAGGGCTCGCACAATAAACGCTCCCATGATGCATCACTCAACCTTTAACCAGCAGCAGCGTGCAGCAGCGTGCAGCCTGGTGAACAGCGTGGCGTTGGTT
>CM064888.1:894232-919232 GCA_030347415.2 Decapterus maruadsi
CTTGTCTCCGTCCCAGTGTGACCTTCAGGGATCACGGTGCTCACATGTGGACCAATCAAAGTGAATCATTTTCACAGCGTTCAATCACACGGGCCGACAGCGAGCGGCCATGACGGAGATAATCAGAGAGCGTCTCTGCGGCCTCCACCACACTCATCACAGCTAATTTCACATCTCCACTGCTGCTGCTGCTGCTGCTGCTTATTCCTCTGCCTGTTTCACTCTTAAATGCACCGTCACACACACGGCGGCGGCGGCATCTGCGGAGCCACTTGTAGGAATAATATAAAAAAGCGTTTCTGTGGTACAGGTGCCCCCGGGGGACAATCTGAGCCGAGAGTGAGCCGTCACACTCCACGTTTCACTCTGACAAATGCTACTGCTGCCTCCTGCACATTTGTAACGTATCTGGTTTAAAAATCACTTTGCACAGCGTTGACATGTTCTATCCTGCAGATCAGTTCATTAAAGGGATAGTTCAACATTTTGGCAAATTGGCTTAATTACCTTTAATTGTCGGTGCAAGCTATTTTTAGAACGGCGGAGCAGAGTCGTGAGCTGCTCAGAGCTACGCTACGGAGGCTCATCATTTCTTGATTTCCCTCGTCAAATACACAATCCAACAACTCCACAATGCTCTGGTGGAGGAGGAGGTACAGTATTTGGATGTTTTTTGGTGTGTCTTTTTGGACGAGCAGCGCTGCACGGAGACTCGCTGTAACTCCACGAAGCCGCGAGGATTCTGAAACCAACCCTTAGTCAACATGAGGGTGAGGAGATAATGAGTGAGATTTCAATTTTGAGTGAACTATCCCTTTAAGGTTCAATCATGCTGAAGTGCATCACGTCCGTCTGTGCGTTCCGATCTGATTTAGTAACGACCGCCATGAGGAGAATAAATTCTGATGCTGCAGCTCAGGCTTTTGATTTAAAGTCAAAACAGGTTCAAATTAAAACCGACAAGAATTCAATTTCACTACAAATTAAATACTAAAATATTCTTTTAGGGAAAATATAAACATTTTTAAAGATATTATTTACTCTCAGGTCAAGTTAGAAATCAACAGAGCATTGACCCTGTGACATAAACGTCTCCTGGTAACGACGCTGATGGAGTCTGTGTGTGCGTGAAGTGCAACACGAGCGCCTAAAACAAAGATGGTGGCAGTAAAAACCATCATCATCATCATCCTCATCATCCTCATCCTCAGCAGCAGCAGAAGGAGCAGGTCTTAAAACCGTCGCTCCGTTTTACAGCCGCCGCCGCTTTTATGGGCGCACTGATGGAAAAACAGAAGAAGAAGAAAAGGAAGAAGAGACCGGCTTCATGATTCACACCGTCCACGGTTGTTAAAGGAAAAAAATCAAGCAAAACCAATAAAATGTAGATTATAAAACAGAAGGTTGAACATGAATAAGTCACAGAAACTGCAGGTTCATTACTGCACACACACACACACACACACACAGCGCCATACATAAACATGTGATTACTTATGCAGGGACTAAGTCAACCTTGCCTGTGGCGCTGGTCGACCACACACACAAACTATCAGATGCTAATTTTGATTTAAATCTCCTCTCGGTTTCATTAGAGCTTGATGATTTAAAAAACAACAACATATACATAAAAAGGATAAATTAAACGACTTTTACTTTAACGATCCAGAACTGATTGTTGTTTCCATCCAACAGAAGCAGGAGGACAGCGTTGCCTTCATGGACACTCGGACATCCCTGCTTTTTACCGACCAGTGATGCATTCAGGTGCCATTTACTCAGAGAAAAATGAGCTGCAAAGTAAAGTTTAAAGGGATAGTTCAACATTTTGGCAAATTGACCCACAGACATAATCCCTATAGTCGGTGCAAGCTGTTTTTAGAACGGCGGAGCAGAGCCGTGAGCTGCTCAGAGCTACGCTACGGAGGCTCATTATGGGATTTCTTGGTTTCCCTCATCAAACTCATCAAATACACAATCCAACAACTCCACAACGCTCTGGTGGACAAGTTGTGACCTGCACATTCACCACGCTATGAGATAATAACACAACGTTACCACACAGAGTTGTTTTAGAGGGAAATTCAGAGACTGATGATGAACAACTGTCCCTGAAGGCAACGTGCATCAGAGGTTTTGCATGAATTTACCTCTAAAACAACTGTCTGGTAGCTTGCACCAACAATTAAAGGTTTTCCAAAATGTTGAACTATCCCTTTAAGTGTTAGCTATCCTAATCTCGTGTCAGCGTTTTACTGGATGATAGACACACTTCTCTTCCCTGTTTACCCAGCAGGAGCAGCCACGAACCCCTGAACGCACCGTCTACTCTACGTTCTTCAGGCGTGAAAATGCAGCATTAACAACCTGCAGCCTTAAAGCAGCAGCTCCAATATGTAAACATGTAATATCAGCTACAGCAGACAATCACATTAACAACGTGGCAATCCCAATATTGCATATACGTTCATATCTAAATAACCCGTTTTGTGCTTGCTTTGCAGGGTTGTCCTTTTGTTTAGTTGTTTTTTTCCATCAGTAAAGAGAAGAAGGATTCAACTTGTAAATCAGAGACAAAAATCAATTTGAGGCCCACGGAGGGAAGAGAGAAGAAAAAACATGCAGCAGAGTAGTAAAGCTGCTCAGCATGTGTTTCCATCATTACCCAACACACACTGAACAGCAGCAGCAGCAGAATCACAGAGCAGCAACAGCCAGCCATCTAAATGTAAATGAAATGTAAATCATGTTGTTGTCTCAGGTCCCAGCAGCGCACACACACACACGCACACACACATATGTCTTCTACACTGGTGGCACATGTAAAAACAAAAAAAAGGAGAAATTAAAAGCAATGGGAGAACATGAAGAGACTTTCACTTCAAGTAAACAACAGAAACAAACACACGTTCACATCGTCTGAACATGGGACTCACTTTTCAGTTTTTGACACAACAACACTTTAAAACACACCAACTATTTCTCTTTCTGGGCGTGTGCACAGAGCGGCTCTGATTCATCTCTGTTCATAACAACAACAAGCAGAAAGCATCTGACTGTTGATTTCTCAATTTAATATAGATCGATCAGTTAATTGTAAAACCTTCAGGTTCTGACCAGCAGCACACACTTTGACAGTGCTGTGTGATCACTCGGCGTATATGCACTGTCTATCTTAGATAGCTACACTAGAACAAAGACACCACTACAGCTGACTGACAAACGTGACTGCTGGCGTTCTGGTTCTCCCCGGTGCTGCAGCCTGTTAGGAGCCGGGCTGCACTGTAACCGGCTGCTTGCTCAGCAGCAACGGCAAACTTGCTAGCTGTGTTCCAGTTGTGCACCTCTCCCAAAACATTGGAGCAAACTTCCAAACAGCCGTCATATAAACTGAACACAGACTGATCTTAACTGTGACTTTCTCGCATGAAAACACATTAGAAACGAATAAAGTAACGTATTAGCGGCGCAACAGCGGACCGTTAGCTGCTCTGCTGCTAAGTCTAAGCAAAACAGAAGACGGTTGGGACTCTATGGCGCCGCCCGTGTCCGCCATATTGACTGCCTTCTGACTGGTTCAGTTCACAGCAGCAGCAGCAGCTCCACACACGGCACAAACTACAATCTGTGTTTAGTCGACAGGGTTTAGTTCAGTCAGAGCTGCAGTCGCTGCTTGTTGATGCTTCAACAGCTGATGTTCGTTTTCCAAAGAGCAGCCAGGCTTTTCCCTGTAACTGCACTCAGAGTTAATGTCTGTTCCACGTCGGGAAAACAACACAAAACACAACACAAAGCAGCTCCACCGGCTTTTTCACAGGTTGTTTCTTTGCACATAAAGACGTGATTTTCTGTGGATAAAGACAAAAAGCTGCCGCGGCGGCGGTGAATCCACCCACTGTGTAATGTCCCAGCTGTCTCCCCACAGACCCAGGATCAGATGCTTCTCACAGTAAAAGTGGAGGGAAGTGGCTCGAGGAGAAAGAGGGGGGGGGCAGTTATTACCCTGCAGGGCTTTATATATGATAATAAAAACACACATTTCAGCAGCAGCGTGTGGGGTGGAGAAGTTTGTCGAGCAGAAAAACACAGAACCGGTCCGGGTTCTGGGTTTTATGAGCTCTGGACAAGCCTGGACAGGAAGTGTGTGTTGCAGACGCTGCTGCAGCAACAACCACCGACCAACCGACCAACCAACCAACCAGGACCGAGCAGAGGAAGGAGCCTGGCGGAGGTACAGGTGCAGCTCAATAAACTAGAATATTATCAGAAAAGTTCATTAAATCAATACAAAAAGTGAAACTAATACATTATATAGATCAATTACACACAGAATGAAACATTATGTCTGCATTTATTTAATTTATTTTAATTGTAACGATTATAGCTTGATTAAAATATGTCCATTTATATGCTATATAATAATACTTGGTTGGGGTTATTTGACTTAAATGGACTGATATTCTAATTTTTTGAGATTGGTTCCTAAACTGTTTCTCAGGAGCAGATGACGTCAGGTGTCACGCTGTCCACGAGAAGCTTTTTTCTTTACGCTGTGCACCCCCATGTCTTTTCTTTTCTCTTATTGCTCTAAAAGCAAATGTTAAATTATGTGAAATAAAGGTTTTTCTTTATTTGCTGGTGAGCCACAGGGTAATATCAGTTTCATGACGTCCAGACCGTCCGCTGTCGTAGGGAAGATATTCTTAGCAAAGGATGCTTCAGGAAATAATGCTAAGAAAGAGAAAGAGTTAAAGGTTAAGAACGACGCAGCGTTACAAAGCCTTTGGGAAACCAGACACGTCATCACCTCCTCACCTGTGGAGGCGTCGTGTCGTTGATCTCGTCCACCAGATTCAGTTTCAGTCTTCAGCGTTTCGTCCTGATCCGACTGTCGGAGAACAAACAACAACAACAACATGTAAACAGTTTGTCTCTGCAGAGCTCAGGATGTCATGAAGCACCTGCTGAGGTGTGCTGCGTTCAGGTCACGTGGGAAGAATGAGCGTTTCCATTCTGTCAACAGACTCACTGGTGTGATTTTATGAGTTTAACTCATCAAGATTCATCGCCAACAAAAACACAAAATACAGAATTAATATATTGCAAGAGCTAATTTCCTAAAACAATCAACAACTCATTTATTAATCTTATTTTAAACCTGACAGATGTAGAAACACAACGCACTTATTTTGGTATCAGTAATAAATCTGAAAATATTAAAATTTGTTCTATTAACAATAAACAAGAGCTGCAACCAACCATTATTTTCATTATCCAGTAATCTGCTGATTATTTACTCAGTGAATTTATGATTTATTTGGTCAAAAAAGTGGATTAAACTCCTGTTAGAGTGATTTACATCCTCCTCCAAATCTTATTTATTGAATACTTTTTAATTATAAGTTAAAGCGCCTTGAAAAAATTGACTTTTTTGAAGCTATAAACTGAAATAGTAATTTCAGCTCAATATACATCTATAAAAATGAGGCGAGCTGAGAGGGAAACGTTACGCACAGATTCTTAAGTGGCTCTCACTGTGATGACTGAAGTGTTGATGTTTGTCACACACGTTTCTGCTAAGAGGATGATTGCTGGTTACGTTTTTGCAGGAAAAAAAAAAAAAAGGATTTCAAATCTCCTGATGTGTAATTAACTTCACCGCGAATCACCGTCTCCCTTCCTCCTGCTCCACACAGTTAATTCCCAATCACAGCAACAGATATAAAGACTCTGGAAGCTCTTTGTACCTCCTGTCTTAATTACATCTGTGTGTGTGAACAGATGAAAGAGAAGAGCGATCGCTCTGCTGGGATGTTTTAAACCACACTCAGCCATCATCTTGTGTAAAAGACCTGCACATTTCCTTACAACCTGCTGTTTTTTTATTTTTTTATTTTTTAGATCAATTAAAGAATTACATGCTTGTGGACCAGTTGAGGCAACTCTGTGAAATCTATTATTATTTTACCGTCGAGCTGAAACAAGGCCGTCTTTACAGAGTTCCTGAAAGGTTCACATTTTATATTTTTATTTATATATTTATTTACCCATTTGAAGCCAGTTTTTCTGATGTTGACGGTGGAATGTGATTCCCCAGTAACTCAGCAAGCAAAAATATATAACTTTAATTCTTTCTTTATTTCTTTTTTTAACAGCACACAATAACTCTGTTTCGTACAAAGGAGTATTAGGGCCAGCCAAAAAAATAAATAAATAAAATAAAATAAATAAATAAAAAAAATACGACACAGGAAAAAAAAGTCTTGGCCTAGTAAAAAAAAAAATCCAGGATAACCAGCAGATAACAAACTGTTGGGCTAGTCAAACTAGACAAATAACACTAAGGTTTTCCTCAAATATAATCTGAATATATTTCTAATAATAATAATAATCTTTCTCACAATTAGGCTTCTTGATCTTGATACTTTCTGACTCATCTGATCAAATAAAAGTTTGAAAAGTAGTGAAAAAAACCCACTGCTAATTATAAAACAATTCTAACATAGAGATTTAAACTTTCCTTGTGACAGAAATACAGCCAAATAATTACGGTAAAACTTTTGACTCTAAATAACAGTGACAGCAGCTCACATTTAACATTTACACAATGAGTTCACTCTGTACCAAACCTGTGATAACTAGACTTATTATTTTTTATTATTAATTAGGAGTCCATGAAGAAAAAGATTTAAAACTGAAACTATTGAAGAGAGTTTTGACATTTTTAAATAAAGATCAAACTGCATTAGTTTTCAAAGACCAAAGTAATTCTCAGTTATTTAGCTACTGAGATCATGGTAACTAACTGTTCAAAGATTTTCCTGACAGTTTGTCCTCCATAGTAATCCTAGGATGATGTCATCGTCTGTAGAACCGACGCCACCTTTTTTCCCCTCCGACCTTCCGTCCGTCCTCTCGGTTCCCGCAGCGACACCGGAACTTTTTTTTATTTATTGAGAAATACATTTACAGAAACATTAGGCGAAGTACAACTGCGGTAACGTTTCCAGCCGTGAAAACGAGTCTGTCCGCGCGGTAACTGTCCCCCGGTAAAGTCCGCCATCTTTTCTAGAAGTTTCCACCGTTAAAACCGTTGCCGCCGTGTTCGTTGGATCTACTGGCGGTTGGTTGACAACAAGCAGCTCCTGCGTCTTCTCCTCCGTCCGCCATGTTTGTTTACTCCGCCGCCAAAAGACGGATCGTGATGGAGGGAATGGAGAGAGCAGAGAGCGGGAACGAAGAAGAAAAGGGCGTAAATGAAGTGTAGGGTGAGTGGAAGAGACGGGAGAAGCCTGGTCGGTTTTAAAGTTAAAAATTGGCCTGATGGGCAAAATACACAAACAATGGCGTCTTGCTAACAATAGCTTGTTTTTAAAGTAGCCTACTGTACCTACACAATGCAGTTAAGGCCAGAGAAGGGCTTTAGTGTGTTTTGTTTAAAGGTTCATGAACTTCCTGCTTTGGGGAATGAATAAGGATGTTTTAGCAAAGCAGTCAAAGTCACTAAAATCCCAAGCAGTAGATATTCAAGGCCAATTCAGCAAAACTGAAGTGAGGTGGAAAATGAAACGCACTTTGTGTTTTACTGTCTGTTTTTATCACGTATTTAGACATAAACTCTTCTCTAAAATGACCACAGAATGTCCTGATTTCTGTTCGTCTGGTGAATGTAGACTAACATACGTGTTTAGTGAAAGAGTGTTTTATTTAGCTCAATATGTGTTGAATGCATTTTATGTTTGATTGTGGATTATGCCTATTGTATGTCTGGATTATCATATGTTGAGATGTTGTTGTTTATTGTTCTTTTTTAGGCCTTCTTATGGTGTGTCTTGGGCTGGGTATGTTTTTAGTGTATGACACTGTGAAAATTAAAAACAAAACAAAAAAACAATAAAAAAAAACATGGACGAAGACGGTGGCAGAAGGTAAAGATAGTCTTTAATTCATAAAACCTAACTTACTGAGAGTAGCATGGAGTTGAAGCATTGACATGAGTCATAGAATAGAAATAGAAAATACTTTTAAGTTATGTTTTTTTCTTCCTTTCTTGTTTTTTAAAGGCTGTTGACTATTCCTTTTCCTAAACTGCAGCTCAGTAGGTGGTGATAATGCTCCCTGAAACGCCTGGTAATGCAGACATTGTTGTTGCACGAGTCAATGGACACTTAGCAGTCGACTTGTTCGCTGTCCTTAAATGTCTGTATTCATATTGTCCACCATGTCTGTGTCGGTTCCCATGGTGATATCAGCTAAACTGGTTTGGCTGTCAGACGTCTCTGGGGATTAAACCAACACTGTCTGTTGTTCCTGTTGTATTTTTATCTCCAGGTGTTTCTTCACCTTCTTGGCTGCCAGTCTTGGTGTTTGGGTTCGGGCCGACCGCAGCAGTGGACTTCAGCCACACACACACACACACACACACACCCTGCGTTCACTCTGTTAGCACTCGGCTACCTGCGCCCCTGCATCTGTAGATGCTAATTAACCAATCAGAGGTCAGTAAACACTCTGCCCTCTTGGTTAGTGTCTGAAAGGAGGCCAGACGCCGCTCACGCTGCAGATGTCTGCTGTGCCTGAGTGGGCAGATGGTCAATAAACACAGACTGAGAGAAGACTGGCTGCAGCCACAAGAATATCAGCGTGGTTTTATCTGAGGGTGGGGGGCAGCAGATGGTCTACTTACTAATGGCACACTCTCAGTTTGGTAACAGGCAGGGTCCCGTTTTGAATGTCAGGAGTTTTTGCTTTTTAAAGTTTTTATGGAGTGGAGTTTTAAAGAAAAAACAAACAAAAAAAGAGGCAGTTTACAGCTTTGATCTCCCCGCACAGGTGATGCTGCCGTCCAGGACCCGACTGGAGTCTCAGCTGATCCCCACCAGACGGAGGCAGGAAATAGAGGCTGGAAATGAACCTGCTGCTCCGCCAAGGTGAAATCACAGCTGACAGGTACGAGTCAAGTCGAGGGACAGCAGCCGACTGTGTGTGTGTGTGTGTGTGTAAACCTGCACCGTCAGGTGTGATGAGCAACAACACGACAGGAATAAGTGGCAGGAATTTAATTTGGTGTTTTTAATGCATCACAGTAAATGTAGAAGAGAAGAAATGTAAACAAAGAAAAACCAGAAAGTGCAGATTGATTCAAATCAAGGCTGTCAGTCGATGCAACGGCATTAATTAACACCTGACATTTACTGCTAAGTTAACTTTTACACCTTTAATTATATAAGTGTTTAATGCTGCTTTATGAAATGACTAAAACAATTCAAATATAGTGTGTAAATTTAAAGAAATATAAAGGATTACTGCACAGAATTTAAATATGTTTCTACAGGTTGGAAAAATGCTGCTAAATGACTTATTACATATATGTTGCTCCTCTTCAGTGTAGTTGTGCAGGATGCAGATCGTATTTTCCACCTGCAGCTCCTGATGCCTTTCAACTCCCTAAACTCTCCTTGTTTCTTTATTTACCTCGGACATTTGAGAGGTTGCAGCTGCAGCTCATTCATCTTCCATCATGTGACGTGTTTCCTCAGGACTGTGGGCTTCGTGTCGCAGCCAGAGGGATGTTCACATCGATGTGGGATTACCCGCATCAGGAGCAGGAGCCTGTGGAGGCCTGAGGAGGAGGAGGAGGAAGACGGGGAGGAAATCCAATATCGTCCGGCTGCGGACACAAATGGGCGTTACTGTCGTCCCCAGGAACGCCCCCTTCCGCAGCCAGGAACGCCCCCCCCCTCTCCCCTTCTTCTTCGTCTACCCGCGCTTGTCAGGAAATCAGGCGTCAAACATGGTGTTTCGGTGAGTTTTTGCCGAGTCATGTGGATGAACTTCTCCTCTGGCTCGTGTCAGAGAAAAACACACTTGACTGAGGAGGAATCTGATCCAATAAACCTGCAGCATGAGCCACCCAAACATGTCAGGGTTTGTTTTTTTCTTCAAAGGGAAAGAGGTTTTTTGTTTTTTTTCCACAAAAACTCTGTTTTCAGTTTAACAAAACGTGTGTAGTTCAGGAACACAGGGCGGAAAAGACGCAAAACCTTAAATAAACAGCCAAACACAGGAATAACATCAGAGGGTAAATAAAGGCAGAAATGAGACGGGTTAACCACAGGAGGAATGACCACAAACCGTGTGCTGAAGAGTCTCCACACCGACAGCAGGGGGCGACAGTCGCGTCTGAAAAGAAGTTTGGAAAGTAGCTTATTGTTTATCTTCAAGTCTTCGAGTGAATCGTCCACTGAGACTCGTTCCCAGCTTGTTTTCCAGGGATCAGACGCTCCAACATGTTTCCTCCCCTGTCGACGCATTTGAGTTTTTCTTTGTCTCTTCTTCCCTGGTTTTATCTTCTTCTTTGGTTTCCAAGTTGAGTCGTCAGGTCCAGAGAGAGGGAAGAAGTGTAAAAACTGTCTATTTCTGTGGAGACAAAGACGTTTCCCGTCTCTTTTATCGTGGCACGTTCCAGCCACAGAGTGAACAGAGTTTAACCTGGAGGTTCGTCCACCTGACGATGGAGGCGGAGCCAAAACAACGAGCTGAAAGATGCAAAACGCTGCTCTACAGTTTCCCTTCATCAGCTGACACCACGTCTTCCTTCCTGGCCTGTCTCACTCTGCAGATGTGTGATGATATATATATATTTTAAATTTTTCCCAGCAGCCTCGTTTCATGGCTCACATCGTCCTCACTGAGGGAGAGAGAGAGGAGATGGTGCGACGGGAAAGTTTGGAAACTTTATCGACCGGCTCGTCTTCCTGAGGGTCATCTCAGACTCCTCAGCTGGTTTTTATGACGTGCAGCATCTGTTTAATGGCGACAGGAAACGGAGCGTCAGTGAACGCAGCATATGATGTGGTTTTTTTGGGTTTCAGTGGTTTTCAAGCAGGTGCAGCTGCTCAGTGACTTTAAAACAGCTGATCCTCACTTTATCAGACGTGTTTCACTTCTGATAAATCCAGACCCACAACTGTCAGACTGTGTCCTAACACTCCTCATTAAAGGGATAGTTCAACATTTAGGGAAATTGGCCCATCACCATAATCCCTATAGTCATAGCAGTAGGTTCGTTACCTTTAATTGTCGGTGCAAGCTATTTTTAGAACGGCGGAGCAGAGCCGTGAGCTGCTCAGAGCTACGCTACGGAGGCTCATGGGATTTCTTGGTTTCCCTCATCAACCTCATCAAATACACAATCCAACAACTCCACAACGCTCTGGTGGACAAGTTGTGACCTGCACATTCACCACGCTATGAGATAATAACACAACGTTACCACACAGAGTTGTTTTAGAGGGAAATACAGAGACTGGTGATGAAAAACTGTCCCTGAAGGCAACGTGCATCAGAGGTTTTACATGAATTTCCCTCTAAAACAACTCTGTGTGGTAACGTTGTGTTATTATCTCATAGCGTGGTGAATGTGCAGGTCACAACTTGTCCACCAGAGCGTTGTGGAGTTGTTGGATTGTGTATTTGATGAGTTTGATGAGGGAAACCAAGAAATCCCATGAGCCTCCGTAGCGTAGCTCTGAGCAGCTCACGGCTCTGCTCCGCCGTTCTAAAAACAGCTTGCACCGACAATTAAAGGTAACGAACCGACTGCTGTGACTATAGGGGTTATGGTGATGGGCCAATTTGCCAAAATGTTGAACTATCCCTTTAAAGCTGCATGTGTTTTATTTTGAAGGGCTGACCCATGAGAAACTTCCCTTACTTTACCTTCGAGCAGTTCTCTGTGACGTCTCATTTCCTTGTTGTTGTTTTAACGTGGCTGACACTCGCTCCGTCGTACCTGGAGCTTTGACCTTTTCTCTAAAGTCGGGTCTGGATCTAAACCTGTTCCAACATCAGTCACAACCCTGAGCAGCTCAAACTGACTGAAGGAGTGAGGACTTGTTTGTTTCTCCTTCGTCGTGCGTCTGACTCTGATGTCGACGTCTCTTTGCAGCCACATTTACAGATATTTGCTCTCGTCTTTCCTTGTCATTTGCTCGCCTGTCGTCTTTTTGCCGCTCTGCTGACGACAGGAGCATCGCTGGCTGTTTTCTCTCCCTGCTCTGCAAAAAAAACACCTTCCTTTTATTTTTCTGACAGCGCTGTCTGGACTCAGACGTCTTCACGCCCTTTTCGCTGCTCGCACATAGACATCAGGGCCGATCCCGTCACACGCTCCTCCAGAACCTTCACCGCCGCCGCCGCCGCAGCCTCGCCTCGCCGCCGGGCCGATGAAACGTCCTGTCTGCGTGAGACGTTTAGACGCATTCGTACTTTTTACTTCTGACAAAGTCAACAAGGGGAAAAGGAAACAGTGACGGGAAAAGACAGTCAGAGACGACAGAGGTCAGAGGTCAAAATGTTACAGACTGAAGATTTATTCATGATATGAAACATTACAATTAAAAGATTATGACTAATAATTAAATTAATAACAGGCTTCATCTTATTACATCACATTTATCTTTTTATGTATGTTTATTCCTAAAAAAGAAGAAAATAAAGCTGCAGCAGAGACCTGGATCTGGATCTGGATCTGGATCTGGATCTGGATCTGGATCTGGATCTGGATCTGGATCTGGATCTGGATAAAACCTGGACCTGGATCTGGATTCAGAACCTGAGGCTGCAGAGACTGACCAGTGAAACTCCAGCAACAGATCTGGAGGAGATGCTGATCATGTGACCTCTGCCATCACGTCTCCATCAGGTCACTTCCTCTACGTTTGTCCCTTCAGAATAAAAGCCCCAGGCTTCAGCGTAAGAGCGAGGCTGAGTGTGTTTGCTGTTCTCAGCCGGAGGCGGCGTCCACGTTTCCGTAGGAATCCACACGTGAAATCACTTTACACCTTTTCTGCTGTTTGCTCGGAGATGCTGTGTGAGCGTTTGCCGGCGGGTGAAAAGGAAGTCTTGGCAAACCGATTTCCAAATTAAGAGCCTGAGGAGATAAATGTAATAACGGCAGCAGCACAACAACAGTACAGAGAGTCGGCAGGTGAGCTGAGGAGGTGCTCTCCTACGAGTGGCTGTTCCTCCGTCTCTGCCAATTACCCGCTGCTGTAAATCTCTCGGGGCGAGCTGCGGCGCCACGGGCCGTGTTTAAATTCATATTAGCCACATTAGCTAATGTGCATCCATTTTTCATGGAGTGGAGCTGGAGGCTGTTTCCCTCTCACCGAGATTTCAACTCTTGGAGCGAGACACAATTCTGTAAGTGCAAAATAATGTTCTCTGTGTCTGGCGTGGTGAATATTTTAGTTTGGAGCCGGAGCGCCTCACGCAGCACGCCGTCGACACAAACGACACGCGTCAAACACGCGTCACGTTTCTGGTTCACACAGTTTGTCAGTGCAAGAGTGGAGTTCTTGGACATGACGCACAAACAGGTCGTTTGTAGGTTTAATGCACGACAACAACAAACTAAAAATCAAGTTTCAAGGTGTGACCAAACCACCTCCTTGTGGCCGTATCCCTCCACTCTGCACTCTAGTCCCACTTCATGCACTTTATATTTTTATTTTCGTGTAGATTTCATTGTTTTTGACAGAGAGAGAAATAAATATGTCTTTTTGAAGCTTGTTTGAGCAGCGAAGCTCCAGTTAAGACTCACTACGGTGGCCCTGAGGGCTCAACTCACAGCAGCTTAGGAAAACACACACAGATACAACGTGAGAAAACAACTCCATCAGTTTAACAACACTTCAGCTGCAAAAGCTGCACAACACGAGTGTTTCTGGAGGACACAATAAAGTGAGGACTGGGCTAAAGGCTAATGCTAAGCTAACAGTCCATATGGTCAATAACATGTGAGAGAGACGTTCTAATAACAGCTTGCACCGACAATCAAAGCTAACGAACCTACTGCTGTGACAATAGGGATTATGGCAATGGGCCAGTTTGCCAAAGTGTTGAACTATCCCTTTAAGGCCCAAGACCAGTCCCTCACTTTACCAGAAACACGTTGGTTGTCGTGGGAGGTTTGTGATACCTTGTGTTTTCCTTAGCTGCAGTGCGTTGACCCCTCAGGGCCACCGTACTCAGCACCTCATCAAGACGTGTTGGTCCGAAGCTTTAACAGCTTTAATTGATGTTAAGCTGAGACGGAGAGCGAGGACGGAGCTCTGACCTCACACTGACACCTCCTCCTCCTTCTTCTCTGAGCTAATTAAAGATCAAACTTCACACTCCCGTCTCCTCCGTCCACGCCGCTCCAAACGGATTAGCTCCTCCGCCATCAGGAAGCTATCGCTCAGCGTGTGTGTGTGTGTGTGCGTTCTCTCCAGGAAGCAGAATTCATCATAGAGGAGTGCTGACTGGGCATTAGGACAGCCTGCAGGGGGTTTCCCTTCCTGCATGGGGAGGGGGAACTGATAGAAGCCATTAGTCACTGAGGGCGGGGGGGGCGGGGGGGGGTGAGGGGATGGGGGGATGCTTGTTTCACCAACACGCTCCCTGACTGACTGAGTGATGGAGGTGGCGTGGACGAGGAGGAGACTCTTGGGGGGGCGGAGCCACAGAAATATGATGTATAGGAGCTGGAGGTGGGCGGGTTCGGGTGTGTTTGACACACAGGTTAAAGGGATAGTTCAACATTTAGTCAAACTGGCCCATCACCATAACCCCTATAGTCATAGCAGTAGTTTTGTTTCCTTTAATTGTCGGTGCAAGCTATTTTTAGAACGGCAGAGCAGAGCCGTGAGCTGCTCAGAGCTACGCTACGGAGGCTCATGGGATTTCTTGGTTTGAGGGAAATTCATGCAAAACCTCTGATGCACGTTGCCTTCAGGGACAGTTGTTCATCAACAGTCTCTGAATTTCCCTCTAAAACAACTCTGTGTGGTAACGTTGTGTTATTATCTCATAGCGTGGTGAATGTGCAGGTCACAACTTGTCCACCAGAGCGTTGTGGAGTTGTTGGATTGTGTATTTGATGAGTTTGATGAGGGAAACCAAGAAATCCCATGAGCCTCCGTAGCGTAGCTCTGAGCAGCTCACGGCTCTGCTCCGCCGTTCTAAAAACAGCTTGCACCGACAATTAAAGGTAATGAACCTACTGCTATGACTATAGGGGTTATGGCAATGGGCCAGTTTGACAAAATGTTGAACTATCCCTTTAAGATGGAGGACTGATCCGCTGCTTCTGATTTAACGCTGTGTTTTCACAACAAAAGCACACGCGTGTCGGTCGACTGCAGAGCATCACTCACTTTCATTTTTCCAGTGAAAGTAGAAATAAGTTTAAAAAAGAAAGAAAATGTGCTGCATGTAATTCTGATTATTGATAAGAGGGAGAGGATCATTAGTCCTCAGAGCTGCTGCCTCTCCACCACCAACGCATTTAAAAATAATTGCAGGTAGTGAATCATTGATCTTTCTCCTCACACTGCCTGAGGCGCAGAGATGCTACACACACACACACATATATATATATATATATATACACACATACAGACACACACTCGCGCACACTCTATCTGCCTGCAGAGACTGAATAAAACAGTTATAAAACACATTCATGTGGAGACGTGAGGTTTTGAATCTGAGCATCGATCGCTCAGAGACGAACCAGAGGAGACGGACTCGTGTCCTGTGAACGTGAAACAAACACGTCGTCAGTTACCGCACAAACTTTCATTTAAATTAGCGCTTCATTAGTTTAATTAGTGCATTAACCTGTGGAGATAAAGCCACACACACACTGAATCTGACGGACTCGGGTGACGGTGATTGATCGTCACGTTAGAGGAATTAATCAGTGTCACAGAAGCAGAAACTTCTGAATCTGGTGCTATTGATTATTTACTTGATAGATTAATGAATCGGTTCATGGTTTGGTCCGTGCATCTTTTAAATCAGGTGTAAGATGCATAAAAGGTAAATAAAAGTTATATTTATGGCTGAATAACAAAAGACTTGAGCTGATAAAACACTTGACTGGATAATAATGTCTTAGTATTTCTGCGCTTTCAGACCTTTTTGATTCTGTTTTGATGACAAACCAGCAGGAACTCATTGTGTTGTAATCAGTGGTTAATTAGATTAATGAAGGTAAAATCAGTGTTTAAATCCAAACAAACAGATGCTGAACAGCTGATTAGAATATGGCGGTGGGTGTTTTCGACGTCTCTGACCTCTAAAGTCTTCACTACAGTCTCGGCTCCTGTTGATTAATTTTTCTGTCAATCAGTTAATTGATGAATGGCTGCAGCGCTCCCTCTCCCGCCTTCACCTCGCCACGTTTCCTTGACCTCCTTGACTGGATGGAGGCTCGCGCGGCGCTAACCAGATAAATGCCGATGTCAGCAGTGATGGATGGGGGGAGCCTCGTTGTTCTTACCCAGCATGCATCGCTGCAGTGCAGGAACGCAGCTCCATTAATTATCATTCACAGCGGAGGCCTAAAGGCGAGAGATCCGTCTCCGTCCAAACGTCTCTCTGGCTCTTTGGTCTCAGCCGCTTCTGATTCTGATCCGAGGACACGTCTCACTTCCACGTCTTCACCGCGAGTCGGCTTCCAGTTTTACTTCCTGTTGAGCCAACGAACCAGCAGCTGCAGAGCGATGTCATCATCGTTATGAAGCTGAAGCCAACGGTTATTTTCTCAATCGATCGACCACAGCCAGGTCTGATCTTCATTCATCAGAGGAAGTTCACAATGAAAATGTTTACATTGATTTTGCAGCGTCGATATTACAACCAGCAAAGGTTCGATCCCCAACTACACGGGAAACATCAGTGTTTGA
Organism: Decapterus maruadsi; assembly: GCA_030347415.2. NCBI lineage: Eukaryota > Metazoa > Chordata > Actinopteri > Carangiformes > Carangidae > Decapterus > Decapterus maruadsi. The sequence continues at coordinate 910,972 of CM064888.1, forward strand.
CTATTTATTATCTTCAGAAGAAACTCTCACTGGATTTATGTCAGTGAAATATAAGTTCTTAGTTATCAGGGTCGTCATAGTCGTTAAGTGCTAAAATCAAAGGCAGCTGAACTTCTCTTGAAAAGACGCGTCGCTTCTCGTCTGAAAGTTCAGTTCAGAACTGAAGAAGCCTTTCAAATAAGAGGAGAGATGTCCTCAAGAGCCAAAGTCCAGTTGCCTTTGAGTTTAGAGCTTAACAACAGTTTATGTTCTTAGTGCATTTAGAAAAATGAACGCTGTTGACATCGGTTTGGAAAACAGGAAGTCAGGGGGCGACTTGATAAAAAAAAGTAATCAAAACACAACTCCGCCCACACCAGTGCATCTCTCCCAGGATGAGGGAATAAATTAACTCCATAAAATGCTTCTTTATAAAAGAAAGAGATGTTTATATAACTGTAAACCTTACCATGATAAGTTTTGTAATTATGGTCCCATTTAAAAGAAGAAAAGATAATTAATTATGGTGGGCGGGTTTCAGCGCGTGGCTCAAACTTGATTGACACCTTGAGACTCGTCAATCAAGAGCAGACCAACAACATACTGTGAATAATTTATTCTTGGTTGTATTATAAGTTTTTTTAAAAATCCAGGCTACAGTTTGAAGTTTATAACTCATCAATTATTTTTCTGGCTCCACCCCCTCCTCCAAATACGGTTTAGCTGGTTTTAAACAACCAAGATGGTGTCGGCGACCATCAAATGTCTCTTGCAGCGCTGCCCCCTGCAGGTCAGGCTTGTACTGCGTCTCCTTTAAAGCTGCTGCCTCTTGTGTAGAAGGTGAGTGGAGACCATCGCCGCCACCGCCACCGCGGTCAGAGAGGACGTCTCTGAGCCGTTTGTTCTAGCGATGCTTCATTTCCATGGCGCTGAGCTCCTCGCTCCGCGTGAGGCCTGTTTGTGTTAATGCCGGTTTAGCTGCTGATTATCTGAGCAGGCTGCGTCGTTGACACCCCGGTTTGCTCTAATCACAGAGCGGAGGAGGACGTTTATGAGCCTCGGTCGCTCGGTTTGTTTTGTTTTGTTTCCACAGCTTGAAGTAGAAATAAACGTCGAGCGGCGCCGGGTGGTGAAAAGCTTTTACACAGTTTGTCCTTAAACGCATCGCACCGCTGTGACACGAGGTGACACCACCCACTTTAGTCTGGCCTCCTGCAGGAGGAGGAGGAGGAGGAGGAGGAGGAGGAGGGGGGAGAACAGGGTGACCTCTAATTACCCTGCAGCAGGGAGGTCAGGGGGGAGAGGAGCAGGGGGAGGACGGGTGAGGAGGTGACGCTATCTCGTTAGCCTGCGGAGGAGAGGTGAAAGTCAGAGAGGAGCAGGTGCAGTTCCTCCTCCTCCTCCTCCTCCTCTTCCTCCTCCTCCTCCTCCTCTTCCTCCTCCTCCTCCTCTTCCTCCTCCTCCTCCTCCCATCCTCTCAACCACGACACGGCGAGAGGAGAGCTGCACATCAAACAGCTGGAAAACGATGCTGTGGTTTCTATTGGTCGATCCGCAGCTGCACGCCGTCTCGTTTCCTCGTTAACGTCCTCTGATGGCGATGATGGAGACACAACTTCCTGCAGCTTCAGGTGAATCTTCCTCATGAGGAGGAGTCAAATAAAGGAGGAAGAGGAGGTACCTGAGGAGAAGGATGATTCATTCACCGCTCCGAGTGAAATAAGAGAAAGGGGAAGCGAGAGTTTGAGCGCGGACGGGTAATCGGGGTCGCCGTGGTGACTGGATGTGACAGAGGAGGAGGAGGAGGAGGAGGAAGCTGGGAGATGTGACAGCTGTACAAACATGGAGGGAGGCTGAAGCAGCAGAGGAAGTGCTGACTGCTCCTGACGCCCACGCAGACTCCTCTTTTATTCTGGGCGGCGGCCTCCTTCCTCCTGCAGGCGTGAACACTAACGCTAACGATTAATGTTTAAAGGGATACTTCACCCAAAATCGACAATTCACCAGTCATCTCCTCACCAGTCCTGCCAAGGAAGGGTTTGGAGAACTTTCAGTCAGTGTGCTTACAGCTGAGCTCTTTTTAAGAACTATAAACTTTATCTATTTTCTTTCATTTTAGTTTTTTATTCTTCTCAACTCTTGCTTTTAACTCTGTTTCATGTTTTAAATTGTTTGTTTTTATGCTGTTCTTTTTTAAATGTTTTGTTTTTATGTAAAGCACATTGAGTTCCCCTGGTATGAGATGCTCTAGATCAGTGGTTCTCAACCTTTCGTACATCAAGGACCCTAAATTGACACAAATTAGACCACGGACCCCCACTGGACCAAATTTAGACGTAAACACCAGAAATACACAAATATTTGTTCTGAAACTGAAGAACATTACTTTTTTATACTTTTAAATTGGAAATATTTGGAAATATTAAAGAGAAATTTCTGGGAAAAAAAGTGGTCCAATTTCTCCAAAAACATTTAAATTTCTCAATAAAAAATGTTCAAAATAAAAAGTAAAAATTGGTAATGGTAAAATTTCTAAAACTAAACAAAAAATCTAGAAAAAGTGGTCAAATTAAAATAAATAAATAAAAACTTCTAGAAAAAAGTGGTAAAATTTCGAGAAATAAATTGGGGACCCCCTTCAGATCTCTCAGGGACCCTTAGCCGTCCCTGGACCCCACATTGAGAACCACTGCTTTAGATGCCTTGGCTTTTACAACGACGGACGAACATCTGGCAGCAAATCTCGTGCATGTGCACAAACATCAACAGAGCCACCGGGAGCTAAATGAACAACCTTTATGTCTTGCAGCCGGACCCCCCCCCCCTGGAACTCCTAAAGAGTTTTGATGACTCTGAAAGTTCTCCAAACCCTTCCTTGGTATGTAAGTTTCCCTTTAATGGCATCAGGTGATCATCAGGCTGCAGTTCCTCCAACGACCACTAGAGAGCAGCTCCATCAGTCAGCGCTTCTCCCTCTTCCTCTCTGCCTCTTTAATCTTCCACATAAATATCGATCCACCAAATTACTTCTGAAGGTCGTCAGCGTCTCCATGGCGACTGGCGCACTCACACCATCATGGGCTGGTGGTGAACGCAGCAGCATCTTTACCTGGGGCAGGTGTTGGAGGAGTGTCTCACCTGGTCAGGAGACGACACACACACACACACACACTGGGATCAGAGGGTAATTATACGGTTCATCAAGCTCACCCCCCCCCCAGCCCTCCCCCCCTCCTCCCCCTCCTCCCCTCTAATCCCAGCCATTACCCTCCTTGATATATCACCTTTTCACTTGCAAATGAGTGACACCATTGAAGCCGTCCACTCCCGCTGGGGCGAGTGCCACTTCCTGCTCCGAGAATAGATCCCATAATAAGTCTCAGTGTGGTCAAGGACAATAGACGGCGTTTTATCTCCGTAACGACGCCGCCGAGGGTCGAGCTTTGTGAACCCTCACACGTCTGAGAGGCCATTGTGGAGTCTTATAGAGAGCATGTGACATTTATGGTGAATTACACAGACGGACGGTGCAGTGTGTGCATGATATATGTGTGTGTGTGTGTGTGTGTGTGTGTGTGTGTGTGTGTGAGAGGAGTTCATGTGTCAGTGCAGCTGTAAACTACAGAGCTGTAAACATTACTAAACCTCTGCAGTGGTTTGATCATCAGACATTTTTATCTCTTTTGTTTAGAATAAAAACCAGCCTGTGTTCATTATAGAGTTCAACCTGGAAGAACATGAAGTTCCTGAGTGTTTACATTACAGCAGCTTTTATTCTGAACCTTTCTACTATTTAAAGTCTCAGATTAATTTAGAGGAGTTAATTAGCTACACATTTGTCTCTGGAGATGAAATATGAAATTGCAGTCGCTCAGACGTGCTACGGTGGGATTTCAAAATAAAGGCTCGTCTTAGAAATGAATAGGCGCGTTTCCACTGCAGGAACTTTGGGGTAAAGTTACTCAGATCGGCCCTTTATTTACTCTGTGCTGATTGGTCAGACTCAAAGCAGGATGTGACACCCTGAAATAAGCTGCGTTTGTAAAACCCAACATTAATAAAAACGTGAGACGGCCGGAAAAAAGAGAATGAGTCAGTTAAAGACGAGAGTGATATAAAAAGTGATATTATGTGACGATCGAGACGGCAATCTTTTATTTTTGTTTTTTAGCAAGCGTCTATGCTGCCGGAAAGACGCTGCACAACGACCTCGTGATGGTCGACAAGTTGTGACCTGCACGCTTTTCGAGGTAAATACAGAGACTGTTGATTAACAACTGTCCCTGAAGGCAACATGCATCAGAGGTTTTGCATGAATTTCTCTCTACAACAACTCTGTGTGGTAACGTTGTGTTATTACCTCATAGCGTGGTGAATGTGCAGGTCACAACTTGTCCACCAGAGCGTTGTGGAGTTGTTGGATTGTGTATTTGATGAGTTTGATGAGGGAAACCAAGAAATCCCATGAGCCTCCGTAGCGTAGCTCTGAGCAGCTCACGACTCTGCTCCGCCGTTCTAAAAATAGCTTGCACCGACAATTAAAGGTAACGAAGCTACTGCTATGACTATAGGGATTATGGTGATGGACCAGTTTGACTAAATGTTGAACTAGCCCTTTAATTGATGCTACTGATTCATTGATATTTTAATGAATGTGTCGCCACACTCGTGTTTCCACTTGAAGACCTTCTTTCTCTCTCTCTTTCTCTTCATGTCTGTGTTTTCTGTTTGACGGTTAATAGTTGTTCTGATTTCTAATCCTCCTTCTTTCCCTTCATGTTTAAACGGCTCTACGTGCCTGAACCTTCTCCTCCTCTACTGCAGACAGACAACCTGCTTCTCTCCATCTGTCTCCTCCATCCATTTACTGCCGCAGCAGCACATGTTTCCATCAGCCTTAAAATCCATCAGCACCCCCCCCCCCCCCGACCCCCCACCCTCTTACTCTGAAGCAGACAACACACTCAGACAGGTGGTTGCATGGCAACAGAGTGGTGCTGTGGTTAACGTGGAGAGAGCGGGAGCTGATGGTCCATTCAGCCTCTCAGAACCAGAGCCAGTGTAGAGACGGACCAGAAAACAGGAAACCTGAACCACCTGGTTGTTCTGCAGCAAAGAGCAGGACGTTCTGCTAAAAACCAGAAATTAGAAATAAGTGTCTGACATGAATCAGATCAGCTTTTGTGTTTTATTTTCCAGGACCAGTTTCCCATTGTCCTTAGTTCCTGTTTCCCTCTAACTTACCGCACTGGATCAGGTGTCAATCACACTTTCAACCAGGTTAATAAAACCTGTTCAGACCTGCCAGAGCAGACCAACTGATGGAACCTGGTGGTTTCACCCTGGGAACCCTCACAGTTCACAGTTTAATGATCTACAGAGATCTTTGGACTCCAGGGACCGTATTCACCAAAGTCCTTGTTGGATTGTGGGACCGTCTCACAGGTTCGATCCTCTCAGTGGACTCTTCAAGGTCCAGACTCGTCTCAAGGATTCTCAAGTTTTTGAGTTTTAATACATTTGTAAAAAAAAATATCTTAAAACCATTTTCACAGTCAAAGTTGAAGTGTGAATACAGCTGGATCTGAGAGACCCCCCTCCCCTCTCCCACTTCCCTCTATCTGCTGATACACTTTTCATAATTACTTTATTCAAAAAGTGCAGAAAAGAATGAGCTACATGCTCTCATTGTTATCACACATCACCTCATTATTCCCTCTCTATATACACGACTTCACCCTAAAATGACCCCGTCTTCTTCCTGCTCTGCCTCAGCGCTGAGTCTGGGACGAGAGCCGTTAGCTCTGATGCTAACTCTCATTCAGAATGCTACAAAAATAAAAAAAAATAGTATCAGAATTGATTTTAAATTTCTTTTTAGACGAGATTTTAAAGGAAATTGGAGATTAATATATTTCAAAAGTCTGAATTGTAACTTGACCGTCTATATCTAATCAATTATTATTTTCACAACTAACTGTTTAATTGATTAACTGTTATTTGTAGACTGTAAGCTCAAAGTGTTAAAAGACGCCTCAGCTCGTCCAGATCTCAGCGCCGAGCTGTTGAATGCGCTCGTCGTCGTCGTCTCGTCTCCGCGGCTCTAACAGCGTGAGGCCGCGTTGCATCAGCGTGTGGTGGATGTCTCCTTTGAGGATTTGTTGGGTTGGAGGTGGCTTCCTGCGATTGGACGGCGTGTAATCCGTCTGGAGAATGGGATTTAGCAAAAACATCCAGGTGGTACACGGCTCCACTGGTGCAGACAGATCTGAGCTCTGGCAGCTGCAAACACCGGCGTGCACGCTGTTTGTGTTCATGTTGTGTAGCGGCGAGGGAGCAGGTGGTTCTTCATCTACCAACTGAACGACTCAGCTCTCTGATCAATTAGTGAATCTGGTGATTGATCCTAAACGGGGATTTCATTTATAGAAGCTCAGCTGAGTTTCAGCCTCACTTTCTGTTTAATTAAGATGACATCATCAGCGTAGAAACGATTGGCAGCCACTGAAATCCTCCGTGATGTTTCCTTTAGCGCCATCCTCGGGACAGATGTGGTGTCACCGTGTGAACCAACTGAGGAAACACAGTGGTGAGCACATTATTAATTCACTTCCAATGCGTCTTTTATTATCATAATCTTTAATAATAACATTTACCAGTTAAATGCACAGCAGCTCTTGTTGCTGGTTGCTAGGCAACACAACCAAAACCTACACCACAGAGTAAATGGACATTAATAATTTAAGTCCACAGTTGTATATTATGTCATTAATATTTAAATTCCATATGTTCAATATTTTTAATTCATCACAAGGTGTCGGGTCTGTTGTCAAATCAGAGTAAAGAGCATTTTAATAATACATCACATGATGTGTTCAGTATATCTACATATATATTTATACAGTACATCTCATCTATATATAAAACATCTATGAGCTCATGTTTAAATCATTGTACCAGTGCAGCACTAATGAACCACTGAGGTCTCCTCAATAACTGGTTTATAATGATATAATACACTATTTACTCAGTGCATTATTCTAACCTAAACATTAATAAGTGTGTTTATAAATTACAGACTAATTAGCATCAATGTAAAGAGAGTGTTGTATAATAAATCCTAAAATAAGGATTTAAGGCACCGTAGTGTTACCAAAGCATTCATTTTAATAAAGAACATGAAAATACTGACGATAAATAATGAGAATTGATGTCACTGATGCATCACAGACTGAACGAGTGTGTTATCAGTGAGTTTTCTCTGCAGATATTCCTCAGAGTTGGACCCAGACAAACGTTTATGTTCATAACCCGATTATAAATGTGTGATATGAATCTAATGATGATACAAGTGGAGGCTAATGGAGAACATCCTGTAAATGTGTCCTCAGAGCTTTAATCTGTCCTCCTCTCTCAACGCTTCCTATCGGAGGAAACCTTCATATTTACGGCGTCGGCCCGGCTTCATTTCACGCCCGCGTGCCTCTCGGAGCACGCTCTGTAATTCACGTGCACATTGGACTCGCTGCTGTGTTAACACGACAACGTGTGATTTACAGACACTGACCCACGGCTCAGACTGTTACTGTATAATGGGCCATAAGTGCCCAGCACTACTGGACTCCCACATTCATATTGGCTTTTATTTCTTCCAGCTGCTGGAGGTAAAGTGTGTAATGAGCTGTTTTATCCAGAAGGTACAGCTCAGGAGGAGGAGGAGGAGGAGGAGGAAGAAAAGGAGGAGGAAGGCGCCACATAAACAGTCAAACAGGCCAGAAACGTAGGAAGCGGGAGAAGGATGACGACAATCTGTAAATGTCTGAGCTCTGTCACAGTGATGAATAAATGATGACGAGGAGGGAGGTCTGCTCTTCTTCTCCTTCATCTGAGAGTTTCCTCGTCTCCACGACCTCGATGAAAAAGACATGAGGTCAAAGGTTCACCAGAGTTCACCAGGGCCGAGGAAAAGAACTGAGCAACATTAAAATAGTATTTAGTATGTATGTATGTATGTCTGTCCACTCACAAAACTGTATGTATGTATGTATGTATGTCCACTCACAAAACTGTATGTATGTATGTCTGTCCACTCACAAAACTGTATGTATGTATGTCCACTCACAAAACTGTATGTATGTATGTATGTATGTCCACTCACAAAACTGTATGTCTGTCCACTCACAAAACTGTATGTATGTGTGTATGTCTGTCCACTCACAAAACTGTATGTATGTATGTCTGTCCACTCACAAAACTGTATGTATGTGTGTATGTCCACTCAC
>CM064888.1:931732-944232 GCA_030347415.2 Decapterus maruadsi
AAATATGTATGTATGTATGTATGTATGTATGTATGTATGTGCCAAATATGTATGTATGTATGTGCCAAATATGTATGTATGTATGTACCAAATATGTATGTATGTATGTATGTGCCAAATATGTATGTATGTATGTATGTGCCAAATATGTATGTATGTATGTATGTGCCAAATATGTATGTATGTATGTATGTGCCAAATATGTATGTATGTATGTGCCAAATATGTATATAAAAAAAAAGAACTGAAAAGTGCCAAATAGTTTTTAAGATTTAATTTTAAAGGAACCAATGTAGTTAGAGTTTAAATTTAAAAATTCATATTAACTCTGGAAAAAGAGACTCTGATAGAGACTGGATATATTTTACAACCAGTCAAAAAATATGTATGTATGTATGTGCCAAATATGTATGTATGTATGTATGTATGTATGTATGTATGTATGTGCCAAATATGTATGTATGTATGTGCCAAATATGTATGTATGTACCAAATATGTATGTATGTGCCAAATATGTATGTATGTATGTATGTGCCAAATATGTATGTATGTATGTGCCAAATATGTATGTATGTATGTGCCAAATATGTATGTATGTATGTATGTATGTATGTATGTATGTATGTATGTATGTATGTGCCAAATATGTATGTATGTATGTATGTATGTATGTATGTATGTATGTACCAAATATGTATGTGCCAAATATGTATGTATGTATGTATGTATGTATGTATGTGCCAAATATGTATGTATGTATGTATGTATGTATGTATGTATGTATGTATGTATGTATGTATGTATGTATGTGCCAAATATGTATGTATGTATGTGCCAAATATGTATGTATGTATGTATGTGCCAAATATGTATGTATGTATGTATGTGCCAAATATGTATGTATGTATGTATGTATGTATGTATGTGCCAAATATGTATGTATGTATGTATGTATGTGCCAAATATGTATGTATGTATGTATGTATGTGCCAAATATGTATATATAAAAAAAAGAACTGAAAAGTGCCAAATAGTTTTTAAGATTTAATTTTAAAGGAACCAATGTAGTTAGAGTTGAGTAGTTTCATAAAATTCATTAATGATGGAGGGAACTGTAGTAACTTCAACAGAAACTCATAGTTTAGCTCAGTGATTGTGCTCATGTACATTTATATGCAGACGATACTGTTTTATTCCTATAAGCTCTTCTCCGAATCTCCCCATACACTGACCAGTTGGTCTCATTCTGAAACCTGAGGACTCGCGTCATACATAAAATATAATGTTATACATCGTTTATCATAAACATGAGATTTTTGAGTTTGGCAGAATTTTATGAGCTTTTCTTTCCAACAATGCAACAATGACCCAATTCAAAAAATTCTGAAATCATTGATAATCACTTTATTCTGTTGATTAGAAAAATGACACCTGGTAACAGCTGAAAAAGTAAAAGTTTTGTTTGGAGAACTTTAAAACTATGGATTTGCCATTTTCACTTGAGTAACACACAGTTTGATCATTAGATACAGACTCACAGAAGGATTTTCAAAACTATAAAAACAGGACGTTTCAGAGTCGTTGACACAAGATTAGAAACAAATGTGTAAATCATAGTTCTTTATTAAAGATTAAGAAACTCCAAGCAGCATATTCATAAATAAAATAAGGGTCTCCCTTAAATGTACTGTGACAGACTATATGCAATGACAGTTCATGTTTTCATCCGCTTAATGGGGGCGTTGGAGTTTCAACGTACAAGGGGCGACACAAGGAGCCGCCCTGGACACAGACGGGTCAGAACCACAGACGGGTCAGAACCAGTCCAGTCAGAACCACAGACCGGTCAGAACCACAGACCGGTCAGAACCAGTCCGGTCCTCAGGGTCCTGGCTCTCAGTCCGTCGTCGTAACGTTGTGGAGCACAGTGTGGAAAGCGAGTCGGTTCACAAGAGCAACGACTGACACAGAAAACATCCATGAAGCGTCTGTTCACATGATGTCGATGACCTGACGTCCTCCAACCCACCGACCTCCGACCTCTGACCTCCTCTTCATCTGCTTGTACATTTTCAGACAGTGAAACACACACAGGGCAGATTTGATGTCATGTGACTGGAGAGTCTGTTTTCACACAGGAAGAGGACATACGCTTCTTTGTCAAAGGTGATAATTTTCAAGGTTTTGAAAACGATGAGCAAAGACCAGATGTGCAACACCTGGATCCACTTCATTTCATTCAGATTTAATACGATCCGACCATCGACAGACTGACAAACTCTCATCCTTTGGGAAACTGAGTGAGTTTCCGTACGGAAGAGGATTAGGGCCGGAGCTCACTTTTTTTCCCCCCACAGCGGGAAAACATCCAAACACTGGTTTTCAGTGCAAAATAAGCATCAGAGTTTCTACTGTACCATCTGCTCCTGATCTGAACAAGTCCTAACCCGACCTCAGGACTCGGGACTGTGTGTTACCCATGATTCATTGGTTTTCATACTGCTTTCTAGGGCAAAAATGAAAAAAAAGAGACATTTATTTGCTGTGATTCAGCAGCAGCTTTTATCTGAGACATTAATCCCAGACACATGTTGCAAAATCAATCAAAATCTGGCGTCTGCTGATCCTGAGCTACAAGTAGAAAAGAAAAACACATTAACAAACACAAGGCATCGACTCTCATGCCCATAGACTGGACGATGATCTCGGTGATGGACGAGGTCATTCCTTCTTTCAAACACCAACTGGGACGGAGGAACTGCTGCGAGACCGAACCACAGTAACACACAGAGAGCAGAGGTCAAACACCATCAAACCCTGACGAACCTAATCCAAGTGCTTCAATTGTGTCGCCTCAAACTTTCCTTAAATATCGTTAATCAGCCACAGACACGACGCTCCCTCACCGATCAACATACAGACTTCAGATCAGGACACGTTCAAAACAAACACATTCGCTCTTAAAGAAAATCACTGGCATCGTCTGAACGTAGACGCTCTTGTCGTTGTGTGTCAGATTATTCATCGGGTCTGATTGGTCCCTGTCTTCAGATGGAGGTGCAGGTGTTTAAAGCCCTTCGTTCTGACACGTTCAGGTTATTCATTGACATTAAAGTGAGACTGCAGGGAACAGGAACCTTCCGAGGCTCCTGTTCCATCAATTCCATCCATCAATACGTTTCAAAAACAGCCAATATCTGCCAAATCAAAACTCATCTAGGCCCATAAATGCACAGTAATTGCACTTATGACATCAGCAGGAGGAGAAGGGGTTGGTGTCTCTGTGTGGTTTTATTTTTTTCTATAAATGTTCATCAAACAGCTCCCGTCAGTATCACAGTCGGTCTCAGATCTCCACATCACTGGCCTCTGATTGCACTTTGGATAACGACGCCCTCTGTCGTCGCCGCAGGTGATAATGGATCTCATTAGGAACGAGTGGCGGGAACATGAAGCTGATTAAAACAACTGCAGGAGAACAAACCTGTATACAAGTGTCTGACACTGAACTTCTCTAGTATCAAAAATTAAAGACATATCTATAGAGCTCATAGTTTTATCTCTCTCTTTTTCAGGTTAAATATGACAAAGTAAAGCATCCAGAGACTGTCAGGCTGCGTTCACACCCGGTCCAAGACGCAAGGCATTGTGGGTAAGTGTAAATTCAACCAAAGATTCAGATTCATGATGATTTGTTGATTTGCAATGGTCTTTATAATTATGCAGTTTACATAATGTTTGTTAAGCTGACATACAGTTAAGAACTTTTCTTTATTTTTTTGTAAATAACTTAAGAAGGAATTAAAGAAAACACTTAAAAGGTTATTGATTAAAACTGATCAAATCCCAGACCAGGGGTCAGATTCATAAATGATACGAACATACTGAAACAGTAAACACAGTAAATCACCTCACACACACACACAATACAAAATAAAACAGACGCATCAACAAAACTTCATTTTACATTTCATAAATGTGCTCAGCGTTGGTTTCAGTATTGTTTGATCCTGTTTGTAGTATTTACTGATCACCGCCTCGTTAACACGGTCTCGGTTAACGAAGCTCAGAGTAAAAACTAGTCTAGTGATATTTTCCTGGTGTTTTATAATGGACGAATCTGCAGCTTTATGCAGACGATACTTTATTCTATATGAACCAAAAATATGGACAGATTTTGTCCAGAAACCTTCCAAGGCCTCACTGTGTTGGGACTTGAACAAAAACACAACAGAGACAACTATCAGAGTGGAAACTGATGGAGATGGAAGGTCAGAGTTCACTGTAAGAGAACGTGTGTTAAAATGAATCTGCGTTAACGTGTTGGTATCAAAGTTGGATGATCTGACCTCTATGGCGAGCCATTTTAACATTTAAAAGCCAGACTGGATATGTGTTGCAGATATCTGTAATTCAGTTCTGCCAAGTCTAAAACAAGATTTCTGATAACCACAACTACATTCTTCCTGTAGGACAAATGACGTCACTTTTGCCATTCATGTGTATGGGGTTTGTCATTACAGATTCAATTATGTGAATTATGGATATCAGTAACTGAGTAACGACCAGTACTAATTCCAGTTAGAGATATCTACAGTTTGATTCTGACTAGTCATGATTCCAGTTGAAGATATCTTTGATTCACCTCAATTAAAGGTTCAGATATGGGCAAAATAGACGAAATTATGTTGTGTATATATCTGTAAATGGAATTATGACTAGTCAAAATGATGTTGAAGATATCTCAAACTGGAACTACTACTAGTAGTAATTGCAGAAATCTGTAATTCACATTTTGAACTGAATTGTAGATATCTGTAATGACAAACCCCACACACATGAATGGCAAAAGACATCATTTGTCCCAGGAAGAACGTAGTTGTGGATATCTGACATTTTCTTTTTGATGAGACAAAACTGCATTACAGACATCTTGAATGAAAAATCCAACTATTCAAAATGTATTTACAACTGGTCAGAAAGACGTTGTTGATGTCAGACTCAGCTTTTAAATGTTAAATCTGCTTTGCCATCCACTTCCTGGTCCTGGCGTCCAGTCTCACGTGATTGGCTGTTGTGGACCAAAGACCAACCAGGTGTGATCGCAGACTAACACTCCCCCCCCCCACACACACACACACACCCCGCAAAAAAACCACCCCGACAGTACTGGTGCCAAATAAAAAAAAGCTACTATAAAAACAAACCACTCAGCTGTGTAAAATATGAACCAGATAAAAATACACATGTGCCCCGCCCCCAAACACCCCCCACCCCCCACCAATCCCCCCTCCCCCCCCCTACCCCCCCCCACCCTCCCAGTGTTGAATGATACCATTTACAGTCGTAGTAAGAAAATGAATGTAGACTTTTGGTTGGAAAAGAACAATGTATATTATATATTCAATACAAATGAAAAAAAAAAAAAAGGTTGTGATTATTTCCGTCCGATGCTGAAGTTATATATATAGGGTTGGTACAGAGGTGCATAACAGTAGGTGTCCAACACTAAAATGTCCCTACAGCGGTGCATCATGGGTAGTCGCTTACATCGATGAGTTGTGGAGAGACATCGTTTAATTTCGGCACTTAGAAAACAATCACAATGAATTTCGCGTCATTGTTTCATATTGAACAAAATTTACAAAGCCATTCAAACAGTCATAACGTTTCATCAATGTAGATATAGATTTATTTTTTTTATCTTGTTTTCGTTGTTTTTTATAACTCAACTTCAAAAATTGAGAATATTCAAAATACACTTTAACCTCACTTCGTTCTCTTGGTATTTACACGTTATGTACAAGAGAAAAATTACACCCCCCCTCCCTGTCCCCTCCCCCGTCCTCCTCCCCCGCTTCTTTTTTTTAGTTTTTTTTTGTAGTTTTTGTAACTTGGGCTTTTCTGAACAGGTATTGATACAAAATCTTTTTACTTTGTACATTAGGTTTTTTTTCCTTCTACAATAATTCTTCTCTACAGATCCCGACCCAGCTCACACCCGGACCTGGACCAGAGTCCAGAGAGCGGATTGTCGTAGATACAGTTTGACCCCGCCCCCGCCCCCCGTGCCCCCCTCCTCTGCCTATATGGATGTACTGTGGGTGGCCTCAATGGCTTCGGGTATGGGTCCTGCGGAGACTGCCTGGTAGGACATTGGCATGGGCGTCTTGCCAGGGCTCTGCCGGAAGAGCCCCCCGTTGGGGGCCCTGTGTTTGCACTGCATGGTGCCGCTGAGGCTGGTGCTGCTGAGCGGGTGGTGCGGGGGCAACGTGGTGCTGCCAGGGCCCTGGGACGGGGGTAGCGTCCTGCCTAGGGTCCCCCCATGGTGAGGGTGGGGAAGAGGAGGAGGCGGCCCCCCCTCCCCGGGGAGGAAGGTGGTCACAGCGAGGCCCGAGGGCGGGTAGTCCCGCATGGACTCCGGCCCCGGCACCAGAGACGCCTGGCTGGGCTGCATGCTGCCGATGTCCAGCGCAGAGATCTCGATAGAGGGGCCGGGGATCTGCTTGTGGGCCAAGTCCTCGTCCAAAAGACTGTTCATACGACGATGCACCTGTTCCAGATTCACCTCCTTGTCCTATAAGAGCAGGAGGAGGAGGAGCGGGGGGGTGGAGGAGGACAGAGGGGGAGACAGGGGGAGGGAGGAGAGGAGGGAGGAGGGACACAGAGGCTGAGATTGGCGATGGGCCGGTTTCTCAGACTGTTTGAGCTCTGGTGCTCCATGCAACCTGAACCCTGTCGCTGAGATTGGAACCGCTCGTCGCCGGCGCGTCGCCATGACGCACAGACGCTCGTTTGGTTCGAGCCCCGTGGAAACCGAGGCCACTGACACCAATTGGTTCGTGCACCTTGAAATCAAACTTGGCCGGTGAGAATTAAAGGTTTGATGGAAGGAGAACGATCCTGGAGCCACGGTGGCGGGTTGTTGTGAAGCTGCTCAGGCGGACCGCGGTCTCCGAGGGACCGACTGCAGACTCACTCATCTGAATCTGAGGATATGTTGGGCCCTGCTCTCCCTGGCTGCCCTTGGAGCCGGTTCGCTCTGCGCCGGAGGATCAGCGTCCTATCAGACCAATTTAATCAGAGCAGCGGCTGACGCTGCAGCCATGCATACTTGTTAGGCATTAATAGACACTTGAGTGTTTCCCTGTTGAACCGCAGGTCTGCCTCAGCACACTGGGTCAGAGGAAGGTAAAGGACGGGGGGGCGGGCGGGGGGGGGGGTGAGGAGGCGTGACTCGCATATCAAGTGTGCGTGTGTATGTGTGTGTGTTTGTGTGTGTGTAGGCAGTGAGTGAGTGTTGGTGAACGTGGCTCCAGCATCGTGTTCGCTTCACGAGGCACGAGGACGTTAGTCACACTGAGTCTCAGAACAAAGCACGCCACACATTTAATAACACACACATGGTTCACGCAGGTCGCAGTGTTTTCAGCTGCAAGTTCACAAGTACTGAGGTCGTAACCCCCAGCCCCCCCCCCCCCCACCCCGCTGTAGATACAACTAAAGAAAAAGATTAGTACACATTATGAAGCTTTAAATAAACATTATGAAACACTTCTATACTAATTAGTCTGTTATTTATAAACACAGCTCATCTATAATGTTTAAGTGTGTTTATAGATGTTTTATTATTGATCCTGTCATTCATGATAAATTCTGGTCGTTACCACTATTTTATAAAACATGTCGTGTCTAAATCAGTGTGTGTTTCAGTGCAGCATCAATATTCATCTGAGCAGTTTGTTTATCATCTACTGACATTTAACTAACGGTCTGATGAACCTCTGACATCTGCTAATGATGAAATATGGAAATATATAATCATTAAACACATTATAGACGAGCTGTTACAAATACTAAAAAAAACTAATTAGTTAGGTTTTAATAATATTGAACTAATGTTTCATAATGTGTAGTTGTTATAAAGTGTTAAAGGTATAATCCTTAAGATCACATCAAACTCTGTATTTGGTGTCGCCAAATCACCCAGAACTCAAATCTGAAGGATTATAACTTTAATTCCCCCCAATTTTTTTTATTTTATTTTTCATTTTATTTCCTGTTTCTGAGTGTAATCTAAAGGAATGTTTGGTACCAGCTTTTTACCACAGTGCTTGTGTTTTAATGATAAATGTAAACTTGGGGTTGATTCCTCCGATCAGAGAAGTGAATGTCACTTCCTGTTGAGGTAGAGAAGCACTTCCTGTGACGCAGCCAATGAGAGCAGAGCTGAGGCTAAGCCCCGCCCCCCCACCCACCCCTGTCCCCTCCTCTGGCCAGACCTTAAAGAAACAGGTAAACACAGGCAGGGTGTGTTTACCCAGAAGGCCGTGGGGCGGCCCGAGGCTCGCGGCTCCTCTCCGAGCCAATTAAAACATGAGAGCAGGTTATTGTTTCCGCCGACTGACACCTCATTAAAAGATGTTTTTCAAACTGGCAGCTCGCCTAAATAAATAAATGACTGGGATTAAACCTCAGCTGCTCGTTAAAGACAGAGCGCTGATGTAAGAGGAGAGGGGGAAGACGGCAGCCGTCTGAAAGCCTCCATTAATTTAGAAAACAAACAGCTCTTTTAATGAGTGCTCCCATTGGGGGGGGGGGGTTGCGTGGGGGTGCAAATCACTCTGCTGCTACTTCACTGAGCTGCAGTGTCATAACAACAGTTTTAGACTTGTTTTCACTGTGAGTTGGAGTCTCTGTGACGCCTGTGGCTGTGGTCACGTGACAGGTCATGTGATGAGCGGCGTTGAGCGGCGCTACGGTAACAAAGGCCTCTGGTGATGCACGTAAAGCTAATCCGTTAGCCTGGGTAGCTCCCAGTCGAGGCACGGCGACGCTTTGGGTTAATGCTGATAACAGAGCTACAGCGACGTCCACACTAAGAGCTTTGAGCTGTGAAACACACGTTTAGGTTCGTTAGCTTTAATTGTCGGTGCAAGCTGTTTTTAGAACGGCGGAGCAGAGCCGTGAGCTGCTCAGAGCTACGCTACGGAGACTCATTATGGGATTTCTTGGTTTCCCTCATCAAACTCATCAAATACACAATCCAACAACTCCACAACGCTCTGGTGGACAAGTTGTGACCTGCACATTCACCACGCTATGAGATAATAACACAACGTTACCACACAGAGTTGTTTTAGAGGGAAATTCATGTAAAACCTCTGATGCACGTTGCCTTCAGGGACAGTTTTTCATCAACAGTCTCTGCATTTCCCTCGGTTTACCACAATTAAAGGTAACCAACCTACTGCTATGACTATAGGCATTATGGCAGTGGGCCAATCTGCCAAAAATGTTGAACTATCCCTTTAAACACTCATCGTCTGTCACTTTTCACCATCATCCTAAACTATCGGCAATATCTTCTGCAGCGAAGCGACAGATCATCAGCTTCCTGTTTGTGTCAGGAGCAGATTATTGATAAGGAGTCGTCATCTGTGTCATGTGACAGGTTTTATCATGATGTCATCGTTGTTCTGTTGAACCTACGAGTGTGGACGTGGCCTGAGGCTGATGGGAAATTAAGAGGAGCTTTGCAGCCGGTGTATGGTCATCAAGTGTTGGATTAATTAAAATGTGACCTGGCAGCAGCAGATTGACAGACCTGACTGACGCTGCTGCCGTGTGAGCCTCTAGCGTTTCTCATGGTTTCTGCGCCTGTTGCATGTTGTGAATGAGCAGATGAATGAATGAATGTGTGTGTAGAGCTTCTCTTAATTAAAGTAGCTGCAGAAGTTTTTATATTGCAGGTCACAACTCATCTGGATTCTCCTCGTGCTGCTCTGATTGATTCAGTTTCTAGTTGATGACATGTTTTTCTGCAAAGCCAATTTGCCGTTTTATCCGAGCGACACTTCAATGTTCTGTGACTAAACGCAGACTTTTAACCGATCTGTTCTGGGTTTTGAAGAGAGATTCACCAAACCAAAACATTCAGACCAGTTAGAGTGAGTTCTGCTACAGGTTCTATACAGGCGGCGTGTACTGAAAGGCACAGGTGAGGATGAGGTCAGAGGTCAGCCCTTAATGAGATGCGTTCACACAGTTAAAAGATGTCAGAGGAAAGAAACAGAAAGGCACTAAAATAAAGCAGCAGGGTTTCTACTGACGGCGTTAGAGCTGAGTGTGATCAGGCGTCAGGTTCAATGCAAAAAAAAGAAAGACATGGTGTCGTCTGCAAAGAGACAAACAAAAAAAAAAACAATTTCAATCATCAAACTAAAGTCACGAGGGAATTTAGTTTGTTTTCCTCTTTTTGTTTGAAGCTGAAACTTCCTGTTCTGGAAATAAGCGTTAGCTTTAGCCGCTAATCAGTGGATCTGAGGTGAAAGTTTTATTTTGAAGGGACAAAAATAAAACTTTTGTTTAGGTGCATGGTTTGAAATGGGTAAAAAACATGAGTCGATGACATTTAGTCGTAATGTTTTACTGGTAGAACGATGTGTGTGTGTGTGTGTGTGTGTGTGTGTAGCTTCTATAGACGGAATCAGATTTTATTTCCAGAACGTGTGAAAGCAGCACGAAGAATCAAACAAACAGGAGGAAGCGCCTGGCCGAGGCTCAGGTGTTTCGTTGTTGTCGTTGTTGTTTGAATATTTAGTGTGTGTCTTTATTTTGATAGTTGTACAGGAGGTCTATCTGACCTGTGTCAATAGCTTCTGCTTCATCCCAGCCTCTCTCTCTGTCTGTCCAAATGTCCCTCCTCCCCTCCGATGAAGCAGTTGTAATGTCATTATATGTCAATGGACCAGAAACCCTTGCCAGTCTGTAATCCTTAGTAACCTGCATAGATCATAGACAGTCAAGTGTAAATAAAAAAAGATGGAGAGAATAGATGGAGAAGAGGAGAGGAGATAGATAGATAGATAACACGGTGCGTCCACATTGACATATAATTTTTGCAATAAGACGTGAAACAGTGACAGAACCAGGAAGTTATGACGGGACGGGACAGATCTTATTGCTACAGCCTGGCGACACCCACCACGTCACAGCCGCTGCTCACACTTTAGTTTATGGATCCACGTCAAAGCTGCTCTGTCCGACCCTGCCTGCCTGGTCACATGACTCAAGACACTCTGTGTGTGTGTGTGTGTGTGTGTTGTTGAGGAATTTAGAAAAGCAGATCTGAGGTCAGTTTGTTCTCAGCTCCACACTGAACACAGGAATCATCAGTTTCTACGATTTAACGATCAGCTTATTATCTACAGCTTCATTCTAAACAGTCTGATATGATTTAAAGACGATCGGACATTCACCTGATTGTACAACAATGCAGTTAAAGTTAATTATTAATTCAAATAAATGTTAAATTTTCAATTTGCAGGATCAGAAACTCATATTAGAGATTTAAAAATCACTAATTTGTGAAAACCCTGAATAGAAGAAGAGAATAATTTGTTATAATTCATGAGCTGTAGAGACTGTTGCATTATGGGTTGTTTGTAGCCTGACTGTTGCTGAGCAAACATCTGGAGCTCACGTTGTTTTTCCACAAACTCTTGGTCAGACGTCACAAAACCCTAAAAGTACAAGAATATTCTTGTGCAACATTAGAAGAATTGTTAAAAAATAAACTACAGGCTTTTTAAATTAATTGAATGTTCATAAACATCAATGAGATGCAGGACTTAATGATTCTTCACGTTGTATTGAGTAAAATATTGTTTTAAAGGGATAGTTCAACACAAATTGTCCCATCACCATAACCCCTATAGTCATAGCAGTAGGTTCGTTACCTTTAATTGTCGGTGCAAGCTATTTTTAGAACGGTGGAGCAGAGCCGTGAGCTGCTCAGAGCTACGCTACGGAGGCTCATTATGGGATTTCTTGGTTTCCCTCATCAAACTCATCAAATACACAATCCAACAACTCCACAACGCTCTGGTGGACAAGTTGTGACCTGCACATTCACCACGCTATGAGATAATAACACAACGTTACCACACAGAGTTGTTTTAGAGGGAAATACAGAGACTGGTGATGAAAAACTGTCCCTGAAGGCAACGTGCATCAGAGGTTTTACATGAATTTCCCTCTAAAACAACTCTGTGTGGTAACGTTGTGTTATTATCTCATAGCGTGGTGAATGTGCAGGTCACAACTTGTCCACCAGAGCGTTGTGGAGTTGTTGGATTGTGTATTTGATGAGTTTGATGAGGGAAACCAAGAAATCCCATGAGCCTCCGTAGCGTAGCTCTGAGCAGCTCACGGCTCTGCTCCGCCGTTCTAAAAATAGCTTGCACCGACAATTAAAGGTAACGAACCTACTGCTATGACTGTAGGGGTTATGGTGATGGGCCAGTTTGACTAAATGTTGAACTATCCCTTTAAATGAAACTGGGAGAATGCTGAGTCTGGTGCTGAGACAAAACTGGACTCTGATCAGTTGATCAGTGATCGATCAGTGTGATGTCGTTCCTTCAGCGTCGTTGTCACTGCTCCTTTATGTTGATTAGACGGCGTGTGAATATGTATTTAACCCCGTGTGGGCGGG